>JAKWJA010000972.1:0-129343 GCA_027704765.1 Solanum habrochaites | reverse complement strand
TATAGAGTGGAATATAGGGGGGACCAATTCAACTGCGCGAAACGCAGGTAGATTCGCTAGTATGATATAATTGGCAAAAATTATTTATATATATGGACAAATTTTTTAAGTGTTCTATTTTTATAATTGTAAAAAAGTATGTTGAAGAAGCATAAATGATGATGCATTTATTTTTTCTAAGTGTTGTAGACTGGAATTATTTTACTTGTTGTTCAAGTTCTGTAATGTAATTCCACGTTGCGTCGTCAAACATTCAATTTATTAATGCACTTTAATGTTTGATGTGCCTTGATTCTCTTTATATTTAGTTGTCGCTTATTTGTAATGACATCATTTTTTGTAATGTCAGTGTCTTTGTATGTTACCATACGTTTTATAATATATTATTTTTTTGGCATCTGGAACATGGCCAACCTTAGCATCTAACTGATCATTGGCTATTATGTGCAATGCTCCAATCTTACACCGACATCATTATTACATTATTTGTCCCTTTTTTTTTTATCATACGTATTCTTGGGAGTGCCTAAGTTGCTACTGATTGTTTGTTGTGTTGTATTTTTTGTTGTTAGATCTCCGAAAATGTGTATTAAGTATGCCCCTTATATATAAAGGTATTTACAATGGATGCCTATGAAATAAGGCCCAAACTTCTGCAGTGTGTATAGTTAAATGTATCAAATTTGTTGGTGAACATGAATTGTTCACTATTAAGTTACTAATAGAGGACACCAATTTGTGTTGCTAGTAAAAATAGTACACCGGACATTCATTTGTTATTCTTAGCTTCTCAAACTAATGATTTCCTTGAAGGTTGTCTATCCCGGGTTCCCTCATCAGTAATGTAATATGTAGTATTAATTCCCTAGCCTGCTCCCCTGGCCTCTCTTGTATCAGTTAGGCCTTCACGCTAGTGTTGCATTTCCATTTCACCTCTATCATGAATCCTCGTAAGTGTTAATATTTATATGCACATGGATCATTCCATGAAGTTCGTTAGGACACTATTTGTTGTAATGTATGTTTAAAATGAACATATTAAACGGTTAATTACGATGAAATACCTCATAAGTTTGCACCATTTTGGGCAGTCGTTCTGTATTATTTCCCCGTAAGCAACTTTTTATTATGTATGTTGGGTCATTTATGTCCTCCTCGATATTGACAATCGCCAATCCTTTTCTTGTTGTTACATGTGATACTGCAACATACAATTGTCCATGTGTGAATACTTGTTTTAGAAGATACAACCCAACTCGTTGAAAAGTTTTATCTTGGCTCTTGTTGATGGTCATAGCATAACATGGTGCTAAAGGAAGTTGTCGCCTATTGATCTTGAATGACCAATTGATTCATCCCGTGACATGATAATTCTTGGTATTGTGAATATTGTACAGATTTTCTTTTCAGAGATTATGTTTGCAGTAGCAGACCAAATACCCAGATGCGTTATAATTAACCTTGTACCATTGCATAGGCCTTCAATTTGATTTAGATTTCTAAGCAACATAATCGGACTTCCTACTTTCAAGTGAATGTCATGGTTTGGGATAGGGGGGAATCGGAAGCTGTTTAGGAATTTTGTTGGGTACAACATATCTTCCTCATTAGTACTCATGCTTGCTTTGCAGACATTGTCCTAGCTATAGTAAATTCTTCCTTCCCCAAGTATCAACTTGAATATTTTATAGTTTAGTTCATATACCATTTCATTTTTTTGTGTGAGTACGCCTCATTCTTTCAAGTAGGATGAGTCGTTATAATTCTGTAGCAGAGATAGATATACCACCTCTGCAATGGATTCTATCTGATGGTGCGATGTTGGAATCACCTGAAGAGTTTCTTCTTATTATCTGCATAAGTGGATCCATCTCCAATATGCAAAAGCCATTTGTCAAGACTGCTATTTTCCGTGTTTCGGAACCTCTTACTTTTCCACCGCTAAGTCTCGTATTCTTCATCAATTAATAAATTGAGAGGTAGGGCCACAACTGTGAGTAGTTTAACACTGCATCTACAATATCATCTCTTGTTCCCTTTGGAATAACCAGCACTATTTCGCGAGAAAATCACCACCACATACAAAATTTATGCCCCCGAAAGGTTTCATTGAACTATCTTCATACCTATCTCTGATAATATCCCTTAAGGTTCTGTCCAATTCCTCAAAGCACAATATTTTTGACATTGGTGCATCATCCCTGATATCAATGCAGCCTTTTTAAGTAGTTCCTCTAATTTATTTCCTTCTTTAATTTCAAATGTTGACCCTGGTGTGATGTCTAGAGGAATATTAAAGCGCGAATGGGAAGAAGTACAATTTTGTAATATTAGAGCCGCTATACCTGGAGTAGCGACTGGGAGAATTATTTTTGATTGTGATATGATCTTTGAAATAATTATATTCAATAGAAATTTCTTACCCGTACCACCAAGGATGTGTATAAAAAATAATTTCCCTTCTTCATAATCATCTGATGTTATTATTGCCTCATAGGCTGGTCGTTCGCAAGTATTTAACAATGCGAGTGATTGATCATGGAGTATTTGTAGCTTTTCTCTGTCGTAGTCTAGATCTTCATTGATTAGGTGATTCTATACATTTCACATTAATGCTGAATCGGGAAGGGGGCATTCCTTCTATATTTTTCAAACTTCACCCCATCATTAGAAGGATTTTTTCCATCTCAAATAATCTGTACACTTCAATCTGCTTTCTGTTTAGCTATAATTCTTTGAATTGTAATTTCTTTCGATGGATATGCGTGAAATATTCACAAAAAATTTCTTAGTTAGTCTGTCATAGATTACGTTTATCTGACACCTGACAGTTCATAAGTATAGTAAAAAAGAGATGTCACAACTAGTATCCAGAAGCCAGTTGGGCCGCCTCAGAGAAGCAGTCGTCCCACTCTTTGTCATCATCTAATAACCCTAATGCGTAGCAAGATTCTCTATATTTTTTATGATCTACTCCAATAAATCTTCTGATGCTTTCGAAGGAAGTACACCCTTTGGCAAAATTAGTAGCTTATGCACGTGAAAATGTTCTCCATTTCCTGGATGTGCAAAGTAAATTCTACCAACTACGTGTCCCTTCTTCCTCCTTGTCTACTCCTTCTTTCTAGCATTCCAAACCCATTGCATTGGAAAATTGGAATATGTATTCTTTGTTTGCCTCAAATCTTCTGTAAATTTTGGTTTTTTTCTAAATCGTGTCTGCTTATTATGCTTTCAACTGTCCTTGATTCTTCAAATATGATACTTTTTTCCCTTGTAAATGAAATGGTAAGCGCTAAATAGCCAGTTCACTAAGATGTTTATCAAATGAATAGATCCCCCAGCACGATTCTATGGCCGAAATATATGGATAATCTAGGTATTTTTTTATGTCATCATTTTCTGTTGGTGTCCCTGTTGTTTCTATTATTGTTGTGGCTCTATCAGACCCTTCGTGAACATACTTAAATAGGCACTTGACCGACCTCGCATAATTGCATTCTTTAACATTTAGATGAGCATCAAATTTTACAAGCAAGTCTCTATTATATGGTAAAACGTATAGGTTGTCTACGATGACCCCTTTTTTCTCTACTTCCACACCCGTGTTTTGTCTCATATAAATAGGGAATCCATCAGAATCAAAATTTGTTCGGTTTTTTTTGGAAAATGTTTTGTACACTTGCCATGTTTCATTCATGGGCAACTAGATTTTGTTCTCGGCATGGTATGTGCATCATGAAGTTCCTCACTAGATTATACCCATGTGTATATTCTATGTAATCTGGTATTTCAGCGGATATTACTCTGTCGATATGATCTATTGTTGGGTTTTTATCTGTATCATGATGGAAAAACAGTATATGAGCATGTGGCAAGCCTCTTTTCTGGAACTCTATTGTATATATACCTGCCAAAAAATAAGTATGTTGACGTTATTAGCATGTTATTTATGTGAATTGGTAGCTAGATATCATGTATTTACAAAGATTTGATGTAATTCTTAGTAATTAAGCTTTAATGTAGTTACAGTTAATTATCACATAATTATGCATAAAGACTTACCCCTTAATATATCCTCAACATATCATACGATTAAGATGGATAAAGACTTGATTAGCTCTTGCACGCACATGATTAAAATTATGTGATAATGTTACCTGTTTTTGGTTGCACATTTATATCTCAATATATTTTATTATTAAAGCATTGATATTACATTTTGTGTGATTTCGTATAGAATATTGAATATTATTGATCTTCATATCTTACACACTTTTATCGTCCCAGAAAGGCTTATCCTTTTTAAGAATCTGCATTAGCTGCATCATCTTGATCTGGAATACGCGACATATAATGTCCACTCAGTATCCATCAGGATCTTGTTATATTAGTCTTATTATTACTTTATTTCCGGCCACTTTGGGTTGCAAGTGAAATTCAGGAACAATTCATGATATCCAACCCACCTACATATATCCATTGCATCTTGATAATTTTGTGCCCTGCAGCGAGGTCCCCCAGTCTTTGATGAAGGTGGTATAATTGTTTTTCCCACCATTGAGCAATCTGAATCTGCCGCACAAGAGAATCCATTAATCCACCAAAAAGATCAGATTTTAGTTTTTGTTGATTTTTCCAAATGAACCTAAATATTTCTTATTCAATTGTCATGTACCCATCCAACAATGTACTATTGTAATAGTCTTCATGCTTGAAGTAGAATGTGGACATGATTGCGGAGTTTTTGTATGCAGTATCCAAAAAATTGTTTCATTGTAAAGTTTGTCCTTGTGTATGGTTTTTTCCTTTCCAAAACTAAATGTTTCAAGCCTATATCCATCTTCACCGTATGGATGTATTAAGGGGTCATTCATCGACATGAAACTTCGGTGTAAATCTGTGACCCTTTGCGCTCCATTCTTGCGATGTTCCACAATGATATCTCGCTGGAAGTTAGAATTTGTAAGGTCCGCTATGATTAATCCAGCAACTTCAGAAGCCGTGGATCTGTTGTATTGTCGTCCATCTTGGCTCCTTTCAAATAGAATGCGCGTACATAACTCTGCTTGTGGTTGCTCTTGTTGGGTGGTCTTAGGCCTTCTCAACCCAAAAGCTAGCTCAAAGGTTGAGGCTTTCCCTCACACTTATAAATTGACCACCAACCCCTTCCACTTCCGATGTGGGATATAACCAACAATCTCCCCCTTCACACATCGGGCCTTGGGTTGGAGAGAACGACAACCCAGTTCCTCCCGGTGGGCTGAGACTTGTTGATAACCTGGGCTATGATACCAATGTTGGGTGGTCTTAGGCCTTCTCAACCCAAAAGCTAGCTCAAAGGTTGAGGCTTTCCCTCACACTTATAAATTGACCACCAACCCCTTCCACTTCCGATGTGGGATATAACCAACAGCTCTCTGTATTTATCCCTTTCCATAACAAATGATTTGACCAATACATTATGCTCATCTAGCATTTCAAATATCCATTCCAATTTTTGTTTCAACTTCTTCATGCATTAAACTTTTGATTCTATTCTCTATCTCATTATGCGTATCATATATATAGATTTGTGCGAATCGTGTTTTTTTCAATTTTTGGTAATAGTGAGCCTATGTGATGATAATTTTTTGCACTTATTCGGAATACATAAGCACCCTTTCAATGATTGATTGATCAGTGAACTCGACCTCCCATTGATGTAAATGCAAACATGGAGTTGTATACCCTTATATTTTCCTAAAGGTAATCCCAACTTTTCCAGATTCAGTGCTCAATAGATATCTGAGGTACGATGGTGGTTGAATCAGTAATGGTAGACATATTCGTCCATCCATACAACAAAGTTCAAATTTGGGTTGTCACGTATTTTTGATATTTTTTGTCCAATCCTCATACCACAAAATGGCATGAAAATATTGACAGGTGTATGTCGGAGGGCCCAAATTCAATCTTGTCTTGTATGCAGCTGTCGTTTAAGTCCGATGGGAAACAATATAAGTATTGGATGCCTGAATAATGATGTTTTGTACCCAATATAGTGTTATGTGTATACATAATTATGTGTGTTTTTTCCTGAGTGTTAGATGAACCTGTAGTGTTCTGAGTGTCTTGTCTTCTACTACTTGTCTGTGGATGCCTTACATGTGATACGTCTGCACATACTTCCATAAATGAGTCATTGTATTGGTTACAGTGTCTTCTTGACAAGATATTTTGATAGAATTTGTTACTCAGTATAATACATGTTGCATTTGATTTGTAAGCATAAACTATGTCTATGTTATTAGGCGTGACTAATATTACACTTGTTTTTTATGTTCCTTCTGTAATGAGTTGTGTATAGTTTGACATAATATAAATTTATGTTAAAATGGGAAAAATTTATTTCAATGTGCTAGTAGTGATTAATGGTGAGTTGTCTTTCAATCCTTCAGTGATGTAATGTTTACGTGTGCGATTGACATACATAGTTAGATTTTAACATAAACACATTTATCACTTCCATAATTCATAAATTAAATTTAACAACATAGTTTGGTCAAATTTCTTCAATTATTGTTTGGATGCTTTTTTTAGTCGATAAAGTATCTTAACATGTTCGTACACTGTCTTTTCTTTACAAGAAACACAAAATCCTCCAGTTGTTCCATGTAAATTTCTTCCTCCCGTTCTCTATTTATATAAAAAAAAATTCACATTCATTTGATGAATTTGGAGGTCATATACCGCAACTAGTGTGATTAAAATCTGAATGAATGTAAGTCTAGCTATGGACGAGTATGTGTCAATAAAATCGAAACCTTATTTTTGTCTACAATCTTTGACAAAAAGTCTTGCTTTGTATTTGTCAATAGTTCCGTCGACTTTCATTTTCTATATGAGGATTCACTTTGAATCTAAAGGTTTATTATAGAATAAATCTCAATATTAACACCATCTTTCCAAAAGGATGAGTCTACAGAAGTCACAAGAAATATTACAAATTCATATTCGAAGGAAGTAGATGTCTTTTGACATTTACTAAGCCTCTAAATCCCTTTATTATGTACATTCTCCTTTATTTCCAAGGTATTTTAGACCCTTCACTAGAATACTCAAGTAAACTTTTATAGTCCACGGTCTTAGATCCTATTTAAATCCTGTTAGGAATAGGAACTTGGACTTTGGCTAGATACCCCCACACTTTGAAATATTTCAACTTGCATTTCCTTCCTTTCCATTTCTCATATGGAATAGATTGTGTCATAAACCAAAATAAATTGCTTTCTTCTGAAGAGACAACTCTTTTTATTGTTCCCTTTTGTAGTAAGGATAGTTTCACCACACAAGTTTTGTGGTAAACTTGTACTTATAAATAATGCATCCATCATTTCTTTCAACGTTTTTTTTTTTCATTCGATTGAGGTGAATAGGATGTCTTTTGATGGATAATTCCACTTTTTAAAGGTATTTCTGCACAAGGAGATTTATACTCTCAATCCTTATCACTTCTTATATTTTTCCCAATTGATTGTAAACTTCGACATTATATTGTCTAGACGTTTGTTTTGCTTCATCTTAACCATTTAGAAAATAGACATAGTCATCTCTAATGCAATTGCTAATGAAAGTTATGAGATACATTTTTCCACCACGAGATGGTGTTGACTTCATATAAAAAATGTTAATGTAAATCAACTCTAAGGGATTATAATTCCTTTCAACAAAATTATAAGAATGCTATTACTTAGATCTTACATAAACTTAAAATTTTTGCAATCAAAGTTAGACAAAACTTCTAATTTGATCAGTTTACTAACAAGGTTTTTTAATTGATATGCCCCAAGTGTTCATGTCACAAAAAATTTTACACAAGCAAGTAGAAAAAAATAAATACATTGTGTTTGAAAAGATCTTTACGAGGTAGCTTTTTTCTCACAAATATTTGTTCCTAATTCTTACAATTTTGTGTGATACAAAAATTGTTTATAGTCATAACCTTAACAAATATCCTTTTGGGAAGGACCTTTCCATAACTTTCAATATTATTGTTACAGAACTACCCATTAACAAAGTTTCATCGGGTCCAATAACGATAATATAATCAAAATGATTCTCTATAAAACATCATAAATGACTATTCAGCAATATTCATGTCTATACATATAGTTATATTTAAGAGACATATCTTTTCATGAAAAGTCATAGCATTTTAAGTGGCACTTTTTTATAAAAGAAATCAATATTTTGAATTAGTATACATATAATTTGGTAGTTTCATACTAGTTTTACCATATACTAGTAAAAGAGAAAAGTCAACTACCACAATATCAAGTATACTCCATGAATTTTGTGGGTCTAATATAATACAAAAGTATCATCGAGTTTCACATCTTGTACTCCAAATTTAAATTAGATTTTATGTCTAATTTATCTTTGTCATACACAAATAACCTCCCACATTCTAAATATTATCTAAAAAATATTTTTCAGTTACTTGAAAATAGTTTTTTCACACATTTTTTGTGGTGCTATCAGAGTTCATTGAGAACATGAAATATCTTTTGAAAATATTATCCTACGAAAGAATTAAAGTGCTTCAATTCCATTTGACAATCTTTACTCAATGTCAAAGATCATTCCATAGAAGCAAAAAACCATAAACTCCAAATCACCGGTATTTTTCCTCTATCACAAAAAATACATACCACTTAGTATTTAGAATACTAACAATAAAGAATTTTTTTGTACAATTTTTTTATATAACAGTGAAGTTTATAGAAAATAAAAGTACAACTTTTACTTACTATGTGAAGTTTCATGTTTTTCAAACCAATTGCATAGTCTAATTTTTCCATAGTAGAGAACTAAAAATTTTAGTCTACCAAAATTAGACACAATGAAACTTCACATGGATTATAAAACTACATAAGTTTTTTTAGTCTCCAAACTGAATTAAACATATTCTTATATTCTCACATGGATATGCTTTTATTTTAAAATAGCCTTTCAACTATAACATTTTTGACAAACAATTTCATCAAACAAAAATGTGCATCTCTCATTCTGCGAACTAAAAATTTTGAAAGGCAACATTTTCTTCCAAGGAAATTCATTCAAAAATCATATGGTTTGCAAATCTTTTTCGAAAGACATACATGATAAATATCAAAATTGTTAACTATTAGAAACTATTTTCCTACTTAGATAAATAATAAGAAAGATGACTAGTGTAATCATTAACCGAAATATCACCAGTTCTTCTTGTATATTCTTATTTTGATCTTGCTAAACAAAGCACAAAATTGTAGAGAAGTAATGCATTAATTTTCTACTTCAATGATATATTTCTCTCAATTAGTAGCATACAATAAATTCCAACAATATACTATTTCCTTAAGATTGTTGTTCATCTGATATATCTAAGATACTTAGAAAAAACTTTGAATAACTTGACAAGAAACAACAATGTTTAAAGAGTATTTTAAAACATCAAAATTAACACTAGCAAAGAAAATAGAATCAGAAACATATTGAAAAAATGTAAAATATTTTTGTAAAAGAAAGAAAATCGAGCCCTATGAATGAACAGTATCTCCTTAAGGAAAATATTCCCCTAAAGTACCCGAGGCTAATGGAATATATCCTTCAAGGATAAAAGGATTTTACTAAACGATGTATTGATATCTAAAACCACAATGTCGGCGAACCACTCAACAGTAGTAAAGTACCCTTAGAAAACTAAATTTAGTACTAGTAGATGATGTCCAGAAACATTCGTTCAACTAAAATGAGAGGGAAGTCCCTCAATATATAGAAAACAAAGGATATTGTGAAAAAGTTCTTATTGTGTCTTACCGAAAAGGTTATAAACCTTTTGAAAAGCAATAATCTTTCAAAAAAATTCACAACCTTCACAAAAGTCACAACTTTCATAAAAGTCACAACTTTTCATTAAATTCACAACTTTTCATAAAAAGAACAACTCTTCCAAAAAAACACAACTTTTTATAAAAGTCACAACTCTTCATTTTCTATTCACACCTTTTAAAATACAAAAAAATGTAATATCCCTCCTTCTTGACTGTTGATGTAGATCCAAAAATTACTGTATACTTTTAAATGATTACATATATATTGGTCTAGTTTATTGAAATTTTTTTGAAGGGAAAATAGTATTTTTAGTCCGTATATTAAGGCTAAATTCTTATTTTAGTCCTTGTATTATCTAACTTAGCATTATTGACCTTAAATTATATCAACTGAGTGATTTTAATCCTTCAACTAACAGATCTGAAAAATTTAACAGAGAATTCATTGCTAAAAGGACTAATTCGAGTATTTTTAAATTTATTGCTTGAGAAAATAGATAAATTTTAAAAAGAATTATTTTCTGCAAATCTATTGTTCATCGGTGTAAGAGGGAAGGTTAATTCCAATCAAGTTTGTTTTGTTGAAATTATAGCTCATATTTATGAGCTTGTTCTTGAAGATAGAGACATGGAAAACTTAGCTTGTTTTTAAAAATAGAGAATTAAAATGAAATATCCAAACTATCCGTTTTAGCAGTGAACTCTCTGTCAATTTTTTTAGAATGTGTTATTAGTTGAAGGATAAAAATCATTCACTTGATATAATTGAAAGTTAATAGTGGCAAGTTAGATTACAGAAGAAATAAAATAAGAATATAACCTTAATACACGGACTAAAAATGTCGTTTTCCCATTCTCAAAATTATGGAAGAAGATAAATTCCTTCCATCAATAAAAAACATTCCATATAGTCAAACCTTTCATGTTTCTCATGTTTTGGACCGAAAGAGAGAATTTTAAAGAAGTGGTGGAGCATAATTGGATGGATATGAATGCTGATGATATTTTTTGAAAACTTAAGCAGAATAAAAAGAGGACCAAGAAGATATTAGCGAAGTCAAGTAAAGAAATTTTGGGGATATTTTTGAACAACTAGAAATTATAGAAGAGACAGTGAAACTGAAGGAGCAAGTATTTCTTGACGATCCATCAACCGTTAACATAATTATTACTCTTAACATAATTATTACTCTGACGGCTTGTGTAGAGCTGAAGGTTTTTGTACACATTTGAAGAAGAGTTTTGCAGACAAAAAGCTAGTATTCAATGGTTTGAGGAAGGGGACATGAACAATAAATTCTTTCACAGTCTAGTGAGAGGAAGAATTAAGAGGCTTTAAATAAGGAGAATTACTAAATCTTATGTCTCATTGGAACAATCAGAAATTTTTTATTGTAGAAGAAAGAGTTCATTTTTTACCAAACAACAACTTACTGCATATGTAAATTGTTGGGTTGTAAAAGACGTGAATTAAAAATGAAGAATTGTTACTTCAATAAAAAGTTGCGACTTTTATGAAAAGTTGCAATTTTTATGAAAAGTTTCTTCTTTTATGAAAAGTTATAACTTTTGTGAAAGGTTATGATCTTTCCTAAAGATTATGACTTTTGCAAAGGTTTCTGACCTTTCAAATAAGACATAATAAGAAAATTTTCACTCTACCCTTTGTTTCTTAAAAATTGTGGGATTTTCTGTTATTATATATAAAACAATTCTGGACTTCTTCTACTACTACTAGATCTATTACCCACAGTGTACTTTACTGTTGTTGAATGGTTCATTGACATCATTGTCTTTGGTACCGGTGAGTAAGATCGTTCTATCCTGGGGAGGACATATTCCATTAACCTCATGTACTTGAGGGAATAATTTCCTTAAGGGGACAATATGTATTCATTGGGCTCGATATTCATTCATTGAGAAAAATATTTTTATATTTTTTTCTAATGAGTATATGATCATTCCGAAAGATTGTAACTTTTCAAATGTTTGTGACCATTCTGATAAGGCACAATAAGAAACTTTTCACATTATCCTTTATTTTCCATAAAATGAGGGATTTTCTGTCATTTTAATAATAGAATCTTTCTGGATTTCTGCTACTACTAATAAATCTATAATTCAAAGTGTACTTTAATGCTATTGAGTAATTCGCTTCCACCGTGATTTTAGATACCGACACACGGGTGAGTAAGATTGTTCTATCCTTGGAGGATATATTCTGTTAACCTTGGGTACTTGAAGGGAATAATTTCCTTAAGGGGACATTATACATCCAATGGTCTCGATTTTCTTTCTTTGAGAAAAAAATTATATTTTTTAAATCAATTTATAATTCTATTTTCTCTACTTGTTTGTTTTCTAATTTTGAAAAATACTCTTTAAACTTTGTCGTTTCTTACCAAGATCTTCAATGTAATACAAGATGAACATCTATCTTAAGAAAATTAATATACTATTGGTATTTGTTGTATTCTACTGAGTGAAAGAAACATATCATGAAAGTAAAAGATTAATGCACTCTTTCTCAAGACTCCAGTGCTTTATTTAGCAAAGTTTTAAGTGAGCATGTTCTAGAAATATTGATGGTATTCCGGTTAAAGATTATATAAGGTAATATTCTCATTGCTTATATAAGGAGGAAAAAATTTCTAAAGGTTTACATTTTTGATATTTCAAGTGTATCTTTAGAAAATGTTCTACAAATCGTATGGTTTTTGAATGATTTTTTTTTTTGAAAAAGTATTGCCTTTAATATTTTTTAGTTTGAAGAATTAGAGATAGTTTGAAGGCTATTTGAAAAGTAAAACATATTTATGTTATCATCTAAGAATATGTTTAATTCTATTTGGACACGAAATTTTTTATTGTTGTAATTTTATACTCCATATGAAATTAGAGTGTGTCTGGATTTTGTAGACTAAAAACTTATGTAGTTTTATAGTCCAGATAAATTAGACTGTACAACTAGTTTGAAAAATATAAAAATTTCGTATAATAAGTCAGTGTTGTACTGTACTGTTATATAGAAACAAATCGTACCAAAAAATTTGGCTTTATTGTTAGTATTTTAATGCTAAGTGGTATGCCTGTTTGTGATAGAGGAAAAAGACTAGTGACTTAGAGTTTGTGCCTCTATGGAATGAACTTTAACACTATGTAAAGATTAAAAAAGGTAATTGAAACTCTATAATTGGTTCGTAGAATGATATTTTCAAAGAGGTTTTACGTTGTTAATGACAATATGATACTCGGAAAAAATGTGAAAAAATTATTTTCAAATACTTGATTTTTTTTTTGAGATTATATATGAAATGTGGGGATTCTTTGATTATCATAAAGATAACATTAGACTTTGTGTCTAATTTAATATTAGAGCAAAAGATATGAAATTAATGATACTTTTCTATTATGTTAGACCCGCAAAATTCTTCGAGTATATTTGATATTGTGGTTATTGAGTTTCTCTTTACTAGTATATGGTGTGACTAGTATGAAACTACCAAATTATATGTGTACTTATTCAAAATAATTGTGTTTTTTTATGAAAAAGTGTCACTTAAAATATTGTGATTTTTAATGAAAAGATGTATGTATTAAATGTAACTATTTCCATAGACATGAATATTGGTGAATAGTAATTTATCATATTTTTTAAATATGTATTTGGACTTTATTGCCTTTAATGGACCTGATGAATCTTAGTATTGGGTAGGTCTATAACAATAAAATTGAATGTTATGAAAATGTTCTTCCAAAAAGGACTTTTGACAAGGTGATTACTCTAAGAATTTTTTTTATCACTCAAAACTATAAGAAGTTGGAACATAATATTTAAATGAAAAAGCTACCTCGCAGAGAGATGCTCAAACTCTATATTTTTATTTGTTCTTACCTTCATGAGTCAAAATGTTTGTGACATGAACACTTGGGCTATATCAATTATAAATCCTTGTAACGGAAACTAATCAACTTAACACTTTTGTCTAACTTTGAGTGTAATAAATAAAAATGTTATGTTTGTGCGAAATCTAAGTATGCTGGACATTTTTATAAATCTGTTGAAAGGAATTCTAATTCCTTAGAGTTGATTTATACTAACATTTTTTCTTATATAAAATCAACACCATCTCGTCGTGGAAAAAGTATCTCATAAATTTTATCGACAAATTGCATTTTATATGGTTATTTCTATTTCTTTAGTGGTACAGTTGTAGCAATAGAAATCACTAGGAAAAATATAAAATTGAAGTTGAAATTAGTTGGGGAAAAAGATAAGAGGTGGTAGGGATGGGTAGTATATATCTCATTTTGCAGAAATATGTTTTAAAACTGGAAACATCCATCAAACTACTGCCCTATTCGCCTCAATATGATGAAAAAAGCGAAACTTGAAGGAAATGATGACTGCAATACTTATGAGTTCAGATTTACCACCAAACTTGTGTGGAGGAACTATCCTTACTGCAAAAGGGAACGACAACTACTTTTGTCTTTTTCAGAAAGAAAGCAATAAAATTTCTATTTGTTTAGGACATAATAGACCATATGACTATTGAAAATGAAGGAAATCCAACTTGCAATATTTTAAAGTGTGGGAGTGTCTAGCTAAAGTCCAAGTTCCTATTCCTAAATGGATAAAGATAGGACCTAAGACTATACACTGTAAACTTAGACTTGAGTTGTTTAGTGTAATATCTAAATGACATTGGGAAGAACAAAACGAGAATACACTTAATAAAAAGATTCATAGGCGTAGTAAATGTCACAGGCCATCTTCTTCCATCGAATATGATTTTGTAACATTTTTTGTGTCTTCTGTAGACTAATCATTTATGACAGATGGTGTCAATAGTGAGATTGATTCAATCTTGAGTAATCCTATTTGAAGATAGTTAATCTTCCTTCAGGAAATAAACATTTGGGTTCAAAGTGAATTCTCAAAAGGAAAATTAAAGTTAGTGTAATTGTTTACAAATTTTAAGCAAGACTTTTTGTCAAGGGTTCTAGGCAAAAATAAGGACTTGATTTTTCGACACATACTCGCGAGTAACTAGAACTACATTCATTTGGATGTTAATTGTGTTAGTTGTGGTATATGACCTCCAAATTGTTCAAATTAATTGTGTCATATGTTGTATATGACCTCCAAAATCATCAAATGAATGTGAAAATAACTTTCTTAAACGGAGAATCAGAGGAAGAAATTGATATGAAACAACCCAAGGGTTTTGTGCTTCCCGATAAATAAAAGAAAGTGGTATGAACTTGTTAAGTCACATTATGGACTAAAACAAACACCCAAACAATGACATAAGAAATTTTACTTAAAATCAAAAGGTAATTTTTTTGTATATTGGTGATATGTTGATCATCAATAAAGACACTAATAACGTAAAGCCTACTAAGGTATGGAAGAAAGAAAGTTTGGAATTAAAAATCTTGGAGTTGCTGATGCAATCTTAGGTATAAGAATCCTTATAACTACATAATATTTAGCATTTTCACGATTTCATTAAATTAAAAAGGTACTTGACTAGTTCAAATATTTGGATTTCAATATTGTAAAGTCTCCAATAAGTGTGAGCTTTGCATTTCAAAATAGTGAAGATAAAAGTGACTCACAATAGGATTGTTTTAGAATATTGGGAAATATGATGTATATCACGAAGTGTGAGCAATTAGATATAAAAGTTTCTATTAGTGAACTGAGTTGGTTCACGAGTGTTACTCATTAGGTGACAATGAAGAGAGTGTTGGAGTATTTAAGAAATACTTAAAATTATGTCTTGCATTAAAACAATATCCAACAATATTGAAAGGATATAACAATGCAAATTGCATCACTGGACAAATGAAGTAAAATCCACAAGTGGATATGATTTTACTCTTGGCATAGGATTAATCTATTGAAAATATTCTAGAAAATTCATGTCACATCAGGGGAGCACCCCCTAGATGTAACCGGCGTGTCGTCCTCTTTGAGGACTAAGAGTAGCCTCTTATCTTACATCATTACATTCATAGGTTAAAATGCAGAAATTTTAAAATTATTTCATTACTTCTACATTGAGGTTTACATAGACCTCTACATACACATAATATTTATATCGAGTATACATAGACCCTTTCTATAGGAAGATTACATAGTCTTCTATTTTTATTGAACATAGACATATACATAAAATATTACATAGTCTCAAATGGTCATATCATCTCATAACCATCTAGTATAAGTATAACAATTTGGGCCTAGCCCATACATCAATACAATAAGGACTCGTATTTGCTAAACAATGTCTAGTACTCAAATGAAAAGGAAAAAACATAAGAGTCTTAAAACTAAAAGAACTACATAAGCTTGTAGTGGCATTTCCATTGGAAAGTGAGGACCTACCAAACTTGGATGATTGAGAATTCCAAGTCTTCTTCAAAGTAATATGAAAATCCCTCCAACGATCGGAACCTAAAATGTTGGGGGACAACGAAGAAACGAGGTCAGTACACCACTTATACTAAGTATGAGACCATATTCACATATATCATGAATTCATGCTAAAAGGTGATATTTCATTAAAGTACGCAATTTTCTTTGAAAACCTTTATGCACATACAAGAAGACCATACCAATCAATAAGACATATTCATTAAGTTATAGGCATGTACATCACAAAACAAACAATACAAAGCCTAGTCAAATCAATGAACATATCAATATACTTGTATATATAATCAAGACCACTATATTATAAAGATATAACTTCAACAAGCATGAATAAGAGTATATTTCAACATAAACAAATCAAGAACATTACTCATGACCGTCTTTAAGTCCACTTGTGCAATGACTAATCAAAGTCCCATAACCTTAATTAATCAAGTAAACTTAGCAAGAACCATCACCAATGTCCGACTTCACATAACATAACATTAAGATTTCATAATATCATACTTTAGCAATAGAGACCAAGTACATGTTTATAAGAGTAATCACACTTCCCTCAATGCTTACTAGTGCAATGTATAGGTAGAGTCCCATACCCCTACCTAGACTAAGCTAAACCCCTTAGGTCCTCTTAGTTAGATTTCATTCCTTTAGTTTCCTTTTGGTAACATCTTGTCTCATCCGACATAGACCACTTGATCTAATGTGGAATCCGAGGTCATGAAACCCTACACCGAAAGAAGGCAGACTACTTGCCAAGGTAGTACCAAAATATGAACATAGCCACTATGTGGATCCACTAGTTAGTATTCTTACGGGGACAAAATAGTTCAAAATTTAGGAGATATAGTTGGGACCCTCCTTATTCTACATGCATTGGAGTCTCCAATCACAAGAGTACATTAGTGATCCTACCTTCCCTATGTGGGAAGGGACACTCCTCACTCTAGTTCACTTGGTGCTAAGCTAGAGTCCTTTTTGAAATGTCTTTAATACCTTTAATAATCATCATTGATTAATGTAGATCATTGGCTCTAACCCTTGTATAAAAATCATCATCATCATAGTTCAATAAGAATTGCATGAGTATTGTCCTTTCATTACAATCCATTTGAGGTTAGCACAATAACATATTCACATCATGATAGGGCACATTGTTAAGTTATCACCATCCTTATAACATTTACATCTTAGCCAACACCTCACAAACCATAGTCAAGACATTTCAATTCAACATAATACCAACTCTATCAATCCTAATACAAGGCATACTTCAATACAACATCATCACTTAACCACAAGTAACCATAATTGATGTAAAGCGTTGAGATCACAAGAATTACCAAGTCTTCTTCATAATCCATCATCAAGGTCTTACCATCAACCCTTAACTAAACCCAACAAAGGGTGTAATATCATCACATAATAATAACAAACATGATAACAAGGCTAATTGAATCACTACATCACAATCCATCACTAGTTCAAAGACAAGAGACTTAGGGTAAAGTCATAATCTAGATCAATTACTCAAGAACTAGCATGATAGGACTATAATTCACCCTAATCCATTCATAATCTATACAATATCATCATCTGGTAGTAATATAACCAATAATCAATTCAATTGAACAAACATTACACAATTCATATGAAGATCATAACCTAGGGTTAAGGGAAATAGACAATCTTCTACAAACTAGACCAATCCATTTAGAAATAAAATAATTGAGTTAAAATACATGTTAATCTATTCATAATATACAAAATAAATCTAAAAAAAATCAATTCACAAGATCAATTTCGAGAATGGAAAAGACCAAGTTGAAAACTCAACTTTTGAAATTAATTTGATGGAATTTTTTGAGGAAAGAGGTCTCAAAGGTGGAAGGAATTTCATTCCTTATTGTTTGATGAATATTGATGGATAAATCTTCGTAATTTCAGATCTAATACACACAGTGATCTTGTCTTCTATGGAGTTCTTCAACTAGAGAGAGAAAGAAGAGAGAAGGAAGAGAGTTTTGAGTTTGGGAATTATGAGAGCTTAGGTTAGTCTAATTTGCTTAGGGTCTTTACATAGGTTTTTAATTAACTTAATCAGACCTCTCCTAACCCCTAATTAACCTCCTAAATAATCCATCTAATTAAATGAATTAAATCAAAACAAGCATCAAGACACAAACCTCATAGATGGAACCTCGACCCATGCACCCTTTGTCAATAGACGGGCCAAGGACCAACTGTCCTGTTTGTCTGTCGTTAAGTTCAGAGACTGTGAAAATCTCAAACTTTCCCAAATATTCTAAATTTCCATCGACGAAGTCAATGGACGCCCCATTGATTGAAACACGATGTGTTGATGGCAACCGTCTACGGACACTGCCTTTTGGCAGCCTCTTGCCAAGTCGCAAGGTTCCTCTTCAAGGGCCCCTATTTGGTACTTGTGGATTCGTATCCGAAAGTTTTGACTATTAACTAAATATAATAAGTAATAGACACCCTTCCATGAATTTTCATCATTTTCTTACCGCAAAAAACATAGTCACATAGGCTAAGGCGCACTAGCACCTCATTGAACTAGTTTCCGGACGTCATGGGCATTCCTTGACGTTTTGATTCCTCCACACCCTAAATGACTTATATTCATTATAAAATACCTTAAAACAATTTTAAAACCTTTTGACACTTATATTAGGCTCTAGAACACGTATTATATTTTTGAAGTGTTACAATACATGTTTCGCTATCTCTATAATGATCTCTGAGCTAGGTGCTGTAGATATGGTCGGTGAATAAGTTGAATGACTTTGAAATTTCCTGATAGATATTATTTTTTGTTCCAAACCGTTGACATTAGTGTGCATACACTTATATATATAGTCAAGATGCAAGAGGTAGGGCATGGAGCATGCTACAAAACGAAAAGTCTTATTATATAGGACATAAACATGATGCCGTTAGAAAACTACTCTCTAGTAGAATTATCACAAATGACTATGTAAAATAAACGATGATGTGTCTGATCCAATTACAAAAAGGCTTAACTAGAGAGAAAATTTAAATATCATCTAAGGGAATGTCTTACAACTTAGGACAAGTCATCATGGTGGTAACTCTATCTAGCAGACTAAAGCTACCAAGTGCTTGATTCAAGGAGAAAAATAAGTTTCTTACTGGCGGTTGGACAATGTAAACAAACACACTACAGTCTCATGATGACGACAATGCTCAGGAACAAGGATACAACATTAAGTCTTGTTAATAATCTAATAAAGATTAATGCTTTTAATGAATTTCTATGTTTGGAAGATTTGACAAAATAGTATATCTATCGATAACACTGTGAGAAATCACATATGTGAGAGTGAAGTTTAAGCCTATTCAAAGAGAATTATTCTAAAAAGTCTATTCTCTATACACAAATGAAACCAGGAGGTGTTCATGGTTGAAACGAACACAACATTTAGAACCATAAACTGTAAAGGGTTAATTGTGTGACATATGGTTGTCTAGGTATACACCAAAGATAGACGGTTCAAAGATAATGCATCTACAGATTGACTGAGTATATTCGACACATGTTCATTACGGAAAGTCGAAGAGAAAACCTACTTATCCAGCCCGTAAACTACACAGACTTGGCCATTTCTTTGTCTTGTAGTCATTCCCTATTCATGCGGGGGATTTTTGTATTTTAAAAGGTGTGAATGGAAAATAAAGAGTTGTGACTTTTATGAAAAGTTGCAACTTTTATGAAAGGTCATGATGTTTTTAAAAGATTTTTAGTTTTCCAAAGGTTTGTGACCTTTTCGGTAAGGCACAATAAGAACTTTTTCACAGTACTCTTTGTTTCTTATAAATTGAGGGATTTTCTCTCATATTAAGAACAAAAAAGTTTTCTAGACTTCTTCTACTACTCTTGAATCTAGTATTAAAAATGTACTTTATAGCCTTTGAGTGGTTCGCTGACACCATGATTTGAGTTACCGATACATTGGTAATTCAGATCTTTCTATCTTGGGTGGATATATTCCGTTAACCTTGTGTAATTGAGGGGAATAATTTTCTTAAAGAGACAATGTGCATTAATTGAGCTTGATTTTCTTTATTTGAAAAAAATATTTTTATATTGCTTTTAATAATCTTCTGATTTTATTTTCTCTTCTAGTCATAATTTTGTAGTTTTGAAAACTCTTTAAACTTTGTTGTTTCTTAGAAAGAGCTTCAAAGTTCTTGTCTATGTATCTTACGGATACTTGATGAACAACATAAATCATTCTGACCTATCTCGACTAATGAATATTAAGCATGTAATATCACAAAAGAAAAATAGTATATTTACAAAATCACCCAATGACAATGATATGACGAGGGTAGTATTATAATTAAATGTAGAAAGCTCTTGTGGACAAGATTTATTTTCTGGGTGTTTTTATCAGAATTGTTGGGACACTGTTGGTTCATATGTGATAAAAGTAGTTCGGTCTTTCTTCAAAGGAGCTACTTTACCTAAGTCTATTACTCATACAAACTTTTTGTTATTACCCAAAAAGGATTTCCCTCAATCATTTTATAATCTTAGACCTATTAGTTTAAGTAATTTCCTTAATAAAGTAATATCTACATTGGTGCATGATAGAATAGAGGTGTTACTTCCAAGATTCATATGCCATAATCAATATGGATTTGTCAAAGGAAGAAATAGTACTGAAAATGTATTGGTCGCTCAAGAAATTGTTACTAATATTAGGAAGAGGGGCAAACCTCATAATGTGATTATAAAACTTGATATGGAAAAGGAATATGACAAGGTTGATTAGAGATTTTTATTAAAGTAATGGAAAATGGGTTATAGTTCTATGATGTATGACATGATTTGGAGAATTATTGCAAATATTTGGTACTCTATTGATTAATGGTCAAGAACATGTTAGTTTCATTTTCAACTAGGTTAAACAAGGATATCCTGTGTCTTCTGCTTTATTTATACTTACTCCTCAGCTATAAACTAGAGCTCTAAATCAACTACACCTAGAAGAGGTATATAGAGGATATGCACTTACTAAATGGAGAGAACAACTGAATCACTTATCTTATGATACTGATAAAATTATATTAGCCTCTGATGATAGGAGATCTCTACAGTTGATAATAAAAACATTTACAACGTATCAACAACCATCAGAACAACTTACTGTCACGACCCAAAATGAGTCGTCAGTGGCACCCACACTTAACCTCTTAAGTGGGCGAACCAACCAATTTAACCTAACATATAAAATACAAGCATAACGTGGAAACTCAAATGTTACTAAATATCATTTCCCAAAACCTAAAAGTCATCACATCAAGGACATGTAATCTCCAATACTAAGTCTAAGAATATCAAATACACCAAAATAAAAGAATAAAATTGTTATGTGTCCGAAAGTATAGGACACCATGTCATGACCGAGAGAACCCAACACGAGCTTGAATGGATAGCTCACCCTGGAACTTCATATGTGGGAGGCTGGCTAAATATGAGGGAAATAAAAAGTCATAGGTACACTCGCTGCACTTCATAAAAGGAAAACAAAGAAGAAAACAAGTAAGGCTCAGTACGAGGAAACATGTACTGAGTAAGTATTATCGTTCAACCCAAAATAGTAACTAATATACAAAGAATAATAGTATGAACTCAACTATAACACTTAACATGTGATAAGAAACAAACAACATGAACAAGTGTCAATAACAATAAAGTAAGCACATATTAAGTCAATGGTATCAAGATCACACATGGGGACTCATGCCTCCAAGCAAAACCATTTTGGGAGTTGACTTCTTTTTTAGATTGAGTATCTTCCATTAATTCAACATGTTTTTCCTTTAATATTATTGTGTCGGAACGTGACACTCCGATTCAAGAATACCGTGTCAGAACGTGACACTCCGATTCAAGAATACCATGCCGGAACGTGACACTCTGATCCAAAAATACCGTTCGGAATGTGACACTCCGATCCAATAATACCATTAATTTATACTTTAATATCACCACTTTTTCATTCGTTAATAATATTTCATCGAGCCTTCTTTATTCAAGGCATTACTTCGATAGATATGGTTTAAGATTATACATTTCACGGTCTCGAGATTTCAGACAAATTACAAAAAACACGACCAAGCCACACAATCACACAATCAGGTACATAGAAAACTTCACAATATCGTTCAATAAATATCAGTCACTATTAAGAGTTTACTATCAAATAGCATAAACCATAACCTACCTCCACCGAAGAACCGCAGTTAAGCAATCAACTTCTCTAATGTTTTTCATTTCCTCAATGCTTCCAGACTTTTTCGATCTATCAAGTATATATGCATATTTTTAAGTTAACGAGTTCATAAGCACTCATATAATTTATGTCTAGCCTAGACCCAAAAACTCACCTAATTTTATAATTAATTTCCTAAAGTTCAAACCTAAAGCAAGTCTTAATTCCCCGGTTAACATAACTTTAATAAAATGTAAACAATTGGATAAACCTAATATATAATACCCATCTTAATATATCAAAAATACAATTTGTAATTAATAACAAAATATTAATATGTATTAAAAAATGAAAGTCATTGGTCACGACCCAGTGCAAACAGACTAGCAGTAACCCCCACCCCAATTCCTGTACAGCAGTTGCTGTCCAATTTCATACACATATAATATATATATATGTATATATATTATAATTCCTTAACGTTCCTCACTTTCTTTCCAATTTCATAAACATACAATATATATATTATAATACATTAACCTTCCTCACTTTCTTGTTCTTCTTAATCTGCTAATTCACAACTACGCCTACAATCCAACTTTAATACTTATCAATTTCTCCTTCAAGCAATAAGAATTAACGCCACAATTATGTAAACCCTGAGAACTAGTAGCTGACTGTTTAAGGAGGTGCCCAATTTTGACAATTTTTATTATATGTTTGCAGAGAAAATTCAATGATTGCAAAACTTCATCACTTTCCATTACAATTAAATAGTATTAACAAGAACTAATACCCACCAAACTATTCATTGTTTATAAAATAAATTTGAGAATTGGATAAAGTTTTTACCTCTTTCCTGTCGGTCTTTGTGTCGACCACAAAAAACAAGTCTTGAACGGTTTGTTGTATCACCAAGAAAATACTAACCCAACTTATTATATGACTATTCATAAAAATGGTAAAAATAAGCTACTATTAATTTTATGTAATCTTCTTTAACCAAAAAGTATATTAATCATTAAATCTACCCCACTAATTTTAGAATTTTAATTACGAATAGTCCAAAATACTCATTTAGAATCTAATGAAATATATTTTATAAATAAAAAAACTCAAAATATTTAAAATTATTAAATGAATCGTTACATTAAATTCTAATTTACCCATCGTTCATCCTCGAACGATCAAAAGAAGGCGATGGTAATAAAGGGTAGTTGTCTCTCTATAATTTCCAAAATATTAATATCCCAAGTCTCATATCAAAAGTATCAAACAAACCAATTGGAGATCTACACTTCCTCCCATACAATGTCTCAAATGGGTCAATCTCACTACTTTAAGGATAACTATTGTTGTATGTAAACTC
Source organism: Solanum habrochaites (assembly GCA_027704765.1). NCBI lineage: Eukaryota > Viridiplantae > Streptophyta > Magnoliopsida > Solanales > Solanaceae > Solanum > Solanum habrochaites. The sequence continues at coordinate 105,406 of JAKWJA010000972.1, read as the reverse complement.
AATTAAGAACAAAATGATTCTCAAGTAGACTTTTCAACTGATCGATTCTCCAACTAGATCTTGACACAAACATCAAAATGATATCCCACATAAGCATGATAAAATCCTTAATCAATATTGGTTACAATCAAAAGTGAACCTGAAACAGCCACCACACACTTATAATGCATATATACTTAATTTATCGAACCCCACATCCACTGAAGTCAACACTTAGGAAAATTCTTGATCGCTCAAATTATTTTATATAATATAAGTTCATAACCTCTATTCACCATCAAATTTATATCTAACAAATCTTACATTCTATGTAGTCCAATCAATAGGGCTATATTAACCTAACTCTAAATTCCTTATAACCATCTAGAATTAGATCTCACCTCGTACATCATTCTTACGTCATCTATCATAATTTGAGCAATTTGATCCCAAGTAAATAATAAATTTTTCATACCTTACCATTTGTCACCCAAACCAAAACTTAATCTTCATAAAAGCAAATGATAAACTCTTAGTAAGTTTGGGTCAAACCAGTCCACACTTCATAGTCATATCTAAGCTTATAAGAGAAAATTTATACAACATTGGACTTTGATCCATGGGTTCTATATATGGTTTCATCCTTCACCTTTATTAAAATTCTTTCCCATGATGCAAAATTCTTCTACTTTGGGGAACCTTTAGTCATACCAATATTGTTAATACTCTAGCTCATACACGTTTCATCCTTTTACTAACCCCATGACATTTAACTTAGATTGTCAACCAACACTATTATGAAACTTGTTCTCGTGTTCTTTAAATCAAAAGTAACAAACTTTAAATGATCAAAATCATCATAAGTCCTTCCAAATACTCATCTACCCAATTCAAAGATCGACCATCTTGGTTTGTCTACATTTCATCATATCTTGAAAAAAATATATATCACTATAAATGTAGAAAAAAAAATTTAATGTGAATTCGACTGGTAATCCAATCCCCTTATCTATCCATATTGCTCATACCTTCAAGACTATTTTGAATTCATGTATCTTGGCTTATCATTAACCGTCTCCCCATCGGTCTTACCATATCCTACACTAAATATCTAGATGTACTACCATACCAAACTCAAGATCCACTAAAACCGCTTATCATCCACTCGAAGACTGCTTGTGACGTAGGTAACCTCTTTTCTAAAGTCTTTTACAATACTTTTTAACCAATATGACAAACACGTGACACTATTGCCATAATCAGAGCAAAACAAATGAAATCACGCACCTGTGAATCCAATTTCTAATTCCTACGAAGATATCTCTTTACCCCTTACAATTACAAAAAAATATATATTTTGATCTCACCTCATTCTGGAGGTTGCCTTACATTTAATTAATTATCATTTCAGTTCCATTATGACTCTAGTTCCTTTAGGTTATATTTGAGCGGTGTTCCAACATCTCTAAAAAAAATTCCATACAACCACATTATTCATAAAATAATGAAAAACCACAACATTATATGCTCGAAATTCGTTAGTACCATAAAAAAACTCGTTTAGCCAACAATCGTTATTATAGAATTTCATCTGAATCACAATCTATCACCAACCCCTTATCATCATTATGAAATCTAATAACCTCCATTCTCTTAAATTAATTTTCTCTTAATAAATATTATATTAAAACACTTCATAATACACATTATAAATACAATGTTTCTACAATTTTAATGCAAGAACTATCCAAACACAGATGTTGTTCAGAACCAAAACAAATGATCTTGCGGACATTCGAATTCAATCTCCACCATTAAAATCAACCACCAAGATGTCAGAAACATGTCAGGAACACGTAGTTTAAATTTCAGCCTAATCCAAAGGTTATTTAATTGGGAAACATGATCTGAAAGTTGCTGGTCGGAGAAAAGGTATGCAACAAAATAAATCTTTTTCTTCTCTCTTCTCTCTTGTTGAAAGCTCTCGCAAAACCTATCTTATGTCCTAATTTCTTTGAAGATGAATACTAGTGAGTAGTTCAATTTTTCTCTTAAGATCATCCTCTATTTATACAATTGTGTTTTTCTTTAAAATGTGAAAATCAACTACTAATAGGATTACAATTACAATTCTTTTCCTAATAGAATTGGAAACAAAATAAAGAAAATAATTTCAATACTTTTTCAAGTAGGATTAGTCCTAGTGTCAAACTCTTAAGCAAATACTAAATTGGATATCAAAATCGATGAGCCACTTTACTCGACATGACACCTTAAACTCAGGTAAACCAATCAAATTTAAGGCACTAACTCAATTTTATAAGTATTCTGTTACTAAAATCTTCAATTTAGTTCAACCAAGTATACTCTATAGGACTTTCTTTCCCTATAAGTTTGTCATCCTAGTTTTAGTCTACCTTTTGAATCTTATGATAAAATCGTCGGTCCTCATTCAGAACCCTCAAGATACATTTCCTAATCTAATGCACTAGTACCATACCAAAGATCAACCACTAGAATACATTATACCTACTGAGAAGATCATATCCAAACAGGTCACACATTTCTACCATTAAATAAATCCAAAATATTATTAAATTCATTCTTAGATCAGTTCGATGAAAAAAATAACACACATTATAACTTTAACCTATCAAACATCGATATTATTGTAGTATTCAATCATGACCCTTTTTGATATACACACAATCTATGAAATATTAAAAGATATTCTTCCTCAATTGCCTTAACATAATTTCATCATTCTCTATAAAACCTATATATGTTAGACAAATTCTACTAACTGAATTCTCAAACTTAATGATGTTCATTTTCTAGTTGTCCTTTACGAAACTTCTTACATATTTTCAGATATCTAGATAAAGTATAAAAGATTGTACCTCATAGGCTGCAACACATGTCTTCCATTTCTCTATATGCAGGAAACCATCTCTCATCCCATCGCTCAAAGTTTAGGGTATATAATTGGATAAAGGAGCTAGAAAATGCTGCCTTAAGTCATAGGTAGTGTCTTTACTAATCGGCACTCAACATGATACTATCACCAAATTTTGAGAATCCTCAAAACTCAAAACTAGTATGTCACAAACTCAACACTAAACCTCTCTACTATATTCATTTTTTGAAACAACAATCATGACAAAAAAGTAAGAAAATCATAAGAATCTTCATATTCAGTACCCATGAATAATAGGGGTTTCAACTTTAAGAACTTAATAAAAAATATCATGTTAATCATTAGTTATTGTACTCTCTGTAGTCAATCGAGAAAATATATGTATTTTGAAGGGCATATATTTGTTTTTCGAATTTTGTTATATTAACTTATAACACTATGGTACTAACTATATCCTAAATAGAGAGAAGAAGCTCAAATACAAATTTTTATTACCTAGATACAAAGTGGATTCAAGTAGTAGTATGAAAGAAAGAAGGTATGGAGTTTTTCTAAAGTCCTAAAGCATCTCGAAGAAAAGTAAAGGCGTCCTCATACCGTTCCGCAAGACTCTACTAGGCTTGTCCTTGTATGTTGAGATCAACTACCTAACGCTATGATACCAAGTTTATCATGACCCAAAACGAGTCGTGAGTGACACCAAGACTTAACCTCTTAAGTAGGCGAACCAACAAATTTAATCTAACTTACAAAATACAAGCATAATGCGGAAACTCAAATGTTACTAAATATCATTTCCCAAAACCTGAAATTCATCACATAAAGGACATCTAATCTCCAATAATAAGACTAAGAATATCAAATACACCAAAATAAAAGAATAAAATGGTATGTGTCCGAAATTAGAGGACACCATCTCATGACTGAGAGAACCCAACACGAGATTGAATTGATAGATCACCCTGGAACTTCATATGCGGGAGGCTGGCTAGAGATGAGGGAAACCAGAAGTCATAGGTACACTCGCTGCATTTCGTAAAAGGAAAAAAAGAAGAAGAAAACAAGTAGGGCTCAGTACGAGGCAACATGTACTGAGTAAGTATCATCGGTCAACCCAAAATAGTAATTAATTTACAAAGAATAATAGTATGAACTCAACTATAGCACATAACATGTTATAAGCAACAAACAACATGAACAAGTGTCAATAACAATAAAGTAAGAACGTATTAAGTCAATGGTATCTAGATCACACATGAGGACTCATGCCTCCAAACCAATCATTTTGGGAGTTGAGTTCTTTGAGACTGAGTATCTTCAATTAATTTAACATGTTTTTCCTATAATATTATCGTGTCGGAACGTGACACCCCGATCCAAGAATACCGTGTCAGAACATGACACTTCGATCCAAGAATATCGTGTCGGAACGTCACACTCCTATCAAAAAATACCGTGTTTGAACGTGACACTCCGATCCAATAATACCATTAATTTATAATTTAATATCACCACTTTTTCATTCGTTAATAATATTTCATTGAGCCTTCTTTATTCAAGGCATTACCCCACCCGAATTGTTATTACTGTTCAAATGGTGGAGAAAATCACAAGTTACTTCAAAGGGAGTTTTCTTTTTACTTACTTAGGTTATCCTAGTCACATACGGGGAGAACCCCCTAGACGTAACCGGCGTCATCGTCCTCAAAGAGGACTAAGACTAGCCTCTTAGCATTCATCATTACATTCATAGGTTAAAATGCGGAAAATTTTAAATTTTTCTTCTTTTTATCATGAGGTTTACATAGACCACTAGCATACACATACTATATTCATATCGAGTATACTTATACCCTTCGTATAAGACGATTACATAGTCTTCTAATTTTATGGAACACACACACACACACACACACACACACACACACACACACACACAGACACACAGACACACACACACACACACACACACGCACGCACACACACACACGCACGCACACATACATACACACACACACACACACACACACACACGAAGGTTGATGAATTCTTCCACTTTGGCTTCCTTCTTCTTCCTAGGAAAGAATATATCAAGAAAAACCTTCTTAAAAATCTTGTCACGCCTCGAGCTACCCCCGAGACGCAAACATGGAACTTTGAACCACAAGTGATCCCAAGCTAACCCTGCTGGCATGATCATGAGCATACTAAATATAATAAACTAATGTAGAAGCTAAATCATAATTAAATCTGAAAAGATGGGGAATACCCATATTCTATAACAGAGATATTTGAAAATAATGAGTTTAATACAAATGAAATATTAACTCAATACTAAGCTGAATCTAACTATGTCCGAAATAAGCCTCTAAACAGGATTAGAAATACTGGGGCAAGACCCCAACTAAATCTAGCAAAAAATGAAACGATATGACTAAAGACTGAAATGACACTCATGACTGTTGTCCTCAAATAAAGAGGACTCACCACTGAATTTGCTGAACTAGAGATCAGAAATCGATCTATGCGTGATCTAGATGTTGAGAACCTGAACCTATATCACGAGAAGATGTAGTGGACGTATGCGTCAGTACATGAAAGATACTAAACATGTAGGATAGAGTAAAGCTGAACTAAAACATAACTGAACAAGCACAAGAGCAAGTATAATAATCTAACATGATAAACTGAATTCTTAGCTAACTAGATGCAATGACCAATTTATCACATGCTAATACTGAATACACTAGTAAATGGTCAATGTAGAGAGTCTGAATGAACTGTGGGAGCTACTAATAACCGATAATTTAACCACATGAGCTAAATGTGGAGTCCAAAGTATACGCCTCAAGGTATAAAGGCATGCTGGCGTGATAACTAAACTAATTGCCCACAGAGAGGACTTACAACCTACTTTGCTAGTAGTTCTGGGACTAATTTGGTACTGTGAACCCTAGTCCAAATCGGTATTATAATAATCCAACGAATTCTATAAATTAACTGACTGTGTCTTAATTTCCGCAAATACCGGATATCTCAAAACTGAACATGCAAACTGAGAATGCAAAAATTAATCTTGTAATTATGCATTTATAACTAAGGCATGTATATTTGAAATATCGGACCTATCATGTGTAATTCAAGAACTAAAGTAATACATAGCTAGGGTTCTGAAAATCATGAAATAAACTGAATAAAAACATGATAATCTGATTTGGAACATATACCTAATAAGTTCATGAAGTTCTCTTTAAGTTCTAGAAACCCTAGATCTAATCTTGATATGGGAATCAAGAATTTTACTAAAAACAAGGGACGCAATGGGTGAAAGGAACCCACTAGTTAAATCCCACATACCTGTTGATGAAATCCACGAAAAAGTAGTTAAGTTTCGGGGATGGAACTGCTGGAGCTTGTGGGGTTCTTGAACTAGTGTTCTTGCATTTTTTTCTCCTCTCTTTCTTCTAATCTTCTATGTTTTGATTTAATTATTTGACTTAGATATGTTTTAGTTATGTTTCTAGGCTTAAACCGACTGAAATATGTTGAGTTAGGGTCAAAACAACGTAAATTGAGGTTTAAATGAAAGTGGGAAAAGTCAAAAAGACCCCTGAGAAAGTTGTTGTCAGACCAAACGATGGCCAAGACTGACGGTCCATTGTCTGACCGATGCCTCGTTGTTGGGTCCGTCGACTGGGCCTCTTCGTAAGGCCTTTTCTAAAAAGGGCATAATCTTTTACTCGGAGGTCGTCTTTTAGCAAGGTCTGTGGCAATGGAAAGATAATTCAATTATCTATCTACGGGTAATTCATGTGACACCTAATTAATTTTGTGCTAAGAGTTACAACCATGCATTTCCCTTTAACTGTCTGTAAATTTTCCACCTATAGACCATGCTGGTCATCCGTAGATCTTGTCAGAGAGTGACTGAATAGGGGTCTCGATCGATGGTCACGGACTACGAACCATCATCTAACATATGGACCGTAGGTCCGTCTATTGATCAAGACTTGGTCAATTTTTTGGGCTGAAATTTTTAGGAGTTTCTGATTCCATCGACGGTTGTGCATGACGGACTGTGGGTCAGGCTACGGTCTGTGGATGCTACCGTTAGTTGCACCTGCAGATTTTATTTTTTCTGTAAAGCTGGTTTTTTGTCTGTTTTGGCTACGGGTGTTATATTATCTCCCTGTTGGGAATATTCTTACTCGAATGAAGAGTTAAACTAGCTAAATAGAGGGAGAGATCTGCAAACCCTACTACTAAACACTAAGAACTAAGTTCCTAACTTAATTGAGTTTTGAGTACATGCAATCACGCTGAAAATTCAAGTACAAACTGAGGGAACATGATTCTAAAACTGAATTTACGCATGAATGACTGGAAAACTGAAGAGGAACTATTACATAAAGCTGGAGTTAAATCGGAAGGAAAGAGGTGAGGATACTTTGCTTTTATGGCTGCTTCTGCTTCCCAAAGAGCTCCCTCTACAGACTGACTCCTCCACATAACCTTGACTGAAGCAACTTCTTGGTTTCTTAAACTTTTGACCTGACGGTCAAGAATCTCGACTTGAACATCCTCATAAGAAAGACTATTGTTCACCGCCACATTCTCTAATGGCACTACAGAGGCTGGATCACCCCCACACTTCTTCAAGAGTGAGATGTGGAAGACCGGATGCACTGCTGCTAATTCTTCTTGCAACACTAACTCATATGCCACCTTACCACCCTTTTCATGATTTTGTTAGGTCCTACATATCTAGGACTGAGCTTCCCATTCTTTCAAAATCTCATCACCCCTTTCATAGGTGAGATTTTCAAAAAAAAAACCCAATCATCAACTTGAAACATTAGTTCCCTTCTCCTTACATTTGCATGAGATTTCTGACGACTTTGGGATGTCTTAAGTCTCTCTCTAATGAGTTGCACTTTATCCATATCATAAAGGACCGAGTCTTGCCCTATCAAAGCTGCTTCACCTACTTCAAACCAACCAACAGAAAATCTACACCTACACCAATATAAAGCCTCATAAAGGCCCATCTTAATGCTGGAAAGATAGCTATTATTGTAAGAAAACTCAATAAGAGGAATGTGATCATCCCAACTACCTTTGAAATAGTTCACACAAGCTCTCAACATACCCTATATGATCTTAATGGTACGCACAGCCTGCCCATTCGTCTGTGGATGAAGTGTTGTACTAAGGTTAACTTGAGTACCAAGACCTTTCTGAAATGACTTCCAGAAATGAGAGGTAAACTAGGACCTCTATGTGAGATAATAGACAAAGGAAGCCCATGCAACCTCACAATTTCATTAATGTAAAGCTTGTCATAGTCCTCTGCCGATCTCTAGTCTTGACCTCCAAAAAGCAAGAAGACTTAGTCCTCCTATCAACAATCACCCAAATTGAGTTATGATGTCTGCGAGTACGAGGTAATTTTGTGATGAAGTCCATATTGATCACATCCCACTTCCATGTTGGAATATCGATCTCTTGAGTTGTACCTTCTTGTTTTTGATGTTATACCTTGACCTACTTGCAATTCGGGCACTTACTCACAAAATCTGTTATATCCCTCTTCATGTCATTCTACCAATGGACTACTTGAAGATCGCGGTACATCTTAGTGCTACCTGGATGAATAGAATACCTAGTGTTATGGTCTTCTACAAGAATATGTTGTCTAAACTCGCCCAAATAAGGAACACACAATCTACCCTAGTAGAAAATTACAACATCTCCCCCTGGGAGAAAACCTCCACTCATTGATTATGGACTGCACCCTTAGGTTCAATCATGATTTGGTCACTGTCTTGCTTTTACCTAACCTCCACTACCAAAGACGATTCTTCCCCATTCTGAACTGTTACACCGCTGTTTGATATGATCATAAGGAGAACTCCCAAACGAGTAAGCCTGTGAACATCCTTCAGTAGCTCCTTCCGTTATTCCTCAACATGGGCTAGAATACCCATTATAATCTACTAAGAGCATCGGCTAATATATTCGCCTTACAAGGATGATAATGCACACTCATATTATAATCCTTAAGGAACTCAAGCTATCTCCTCTAGCAAAGATTCAACTCTTTCAAGGTGAACACATACTAAAGGCTCTTTTGATCATTGAACATATCTACATGGACACCATACAAGTAGTGTCTCCATATCTTGAGTGCAAAGATCATTGCTGCAAGCTCGAGTTCATGAATTGGATAGTTCTTCTCATGCGCCTTAAGCTGCCTAGAGGCATAAGATATCACCTTACCTCGCTGCACCAACACACAACCTAGGCCAACTCTTGATGCATCACACTAGATCACATAACTATCTGACCCCTCTGGTAGAGTCAACACAAGAGTTGTAGTTAATTTATTTTTTAATTCTCCAAAGCTTTTCTCACAATCATCTGTTCATTAGAAGTTGACCATCTTCTCAGTCAACCTAGTCAATGGTGAGGCTATGGATGAAAATCCTTCCACAAACCTTCTTTAATAGCCCGCTAGACCTAAGAAACTTTTGATATCTATAGCAGAGATAGGTCTAGTCCACTGTTTCACTGCTTCTATATTCTACGAATCCACTCGGATCCCTTTGCTAAATAAAATGTGACCAAGAAAAGCAACGGATTGAAACTGAAACTCACGTTTACTTAACTTAGCCAATAACTGGTGATTCTTGAGAGTGTGCAGAACAACTCTCAAATGACTTGCATGTTCTTTATCACTCCTAAAGTAAATTAGGAAATCATCAATAAACATGATAACGAACAAGTCCAAGTACTATTTGAAAACTCTATTCATCAAATCCATGAAAGCTGCATGAGTTAGTTAGTCCAAATGACATAACTATAAATTCATTATGACCATACCAAGTTCGGAAGGCTATTTTCGGAATGTCACTTTCTCTGACTCTGAGCTGATGATAACACGATCGGAGGTCTATCTTTGAGAAATGGATAGCACCCTAAAGTTTGTCAAATATGTAATCAATCCTGGGGATGGGATACTTAATCTTGATTGTGACCTTGTTCAACTGTCTATAGTCAATGCAAATTCAGATACAACCATCTTTTTCTTTATAAACAACATTGGTGAACCTCATGGTGAAATACTAAGTCTGATGAAGCATTTATCTAGAAGGTCTTTCAATTACTCTTTCAATTCCTTAAGCTCCACTGGAGCCATTCTGTAAGGGGGAATAGAAATAGGCTGGCTATCTAGAATGAGATCAATTTAAAAGTCAATTTCCCTTTCGGGAGGGACTCCGAGAATATCTTTTGGAAATACTTCTTGAAATTCACAAACTACTTGAACTAACTCTAGAGCTGGGGTTTCAGAGATAGAATCCTTAAACCAAACTAGATGATAGAGATAACCCTTAGAGATAATCTTTCTGGACTTAAGGTAAGAAATAAATAGACCCATAGGTGCTAAGCTACTGCCCTTCTATTCAAGGATTGGTTCGTTTGGAAACTTGAAAGGAACAACCCTACTTCAACAATCGGCTGACGCATAACATGAGTGTAACCAATCCATACCTAGAATGACATTGAAGTCTACAATTTCTAACTCTACTAGATCTGCTGAGGTGACTTTCTAATAGACAATGCTAGGGCAATTTCTGTATACCCATCTAGCTATAATTGGGTCACCAACTAGAGTAGAGACTTAGAAAGATTCTAAGAGAGTTTCTAGACTGACATTTAATTGGACTTCTATACTGAGTTACAAAAGACAAAGTCATGTTTGTTGTCTTTCCACTGAGTGAACCATATGTCAGCAACATCCATGAGTTGGTAGGATGCCAATCTCACGTGTCACTACCAGTTACTTACATCACACAAAATATTTTCTTGACCTCATCAATAAACTTCTATGGGTCCTTACCAATTTGCGAACCTAAAATCTTTAGTAGAATCATCATAACAAAATCACAAACTCTGGCTTCCACTAGTCGTTCATTTCTATTAGTAGGAACTAGAACCTAACGATTGTTCTGGTTGATCATACTCTGAGCCAAAAGATGAATTGGCATTATGAAACTATGCATTTGAACATCTATATCTGGTACTAGAGGAACTGTATTAACATTGCGTGCATTATCATTTTATGCCTAAGCTCTACAAGAAGACATGATCTTAATCACACAACGTCATGTTAGAATGGAATTTGATCATACCTTACGCACGATAACAGTAACAAGAAAGTGATGTTTTTCCTAAAACACTTCATAGCCTCCCTCTCATTAGATGTGGTGAACTTCTCACCCATGAAAATGACTCTACTTAGTGCGACTTTTCCAGACATCTTATGTATCTTCAACCTAGTGCTCTTATATCAATTTTTGGCACGCCTCGAGCTATACCCGAGGCGCAGAAACGGAACATAGAACCACAAGTGATCCCAATTTAACCCTGCTGGCATGATCATGAGCATACTAATAATAATAAACTGATGCAGAAGCTAAATCATAAGTAAATTTTAAAATATGGGGACTACCCATAATCTATAACTGAGATATTTGAAAAGAAATGAGTTTAACACAAAGAAATATCAACTCAATACTAAGATGAATCTAACTATATCAGAAATAAGCCTCTAAACTATACTAGAAATACTAGGACAAGCCCCCACCTAAATCTAGAAAAAATTGAAAAAAATGACTAAAGATTGAAATGACACTCATGACTGTTGTCCTCGGAGAATGAGGACTCACCACTGAATCTGTTGAACTGGAGATCAAAAATTGATCTATGCGTGATCTGGATGCTGAGAACCTGAACCTATCACAAGAAGATGTAGCGCATGTATGCGTCAATACTTGAAAGGTACTGATCATGATGGATAGAATAAAGCTGAAATGAAACATAACTGAATAAGCATAAAAGCAAGTATAATAATCTTACATGGTAAGCTTAATTCTGAGCTAACTGGATGCAATGACCAATTTAAAGCATGCTAAAACTAAATACTGAATATACTGATAAATGGTCAATGCAGAGAGTCTGAATAGAATGTGGGAGCTACTAATAACCGATAATAAAAGAACATAAGCTAAATCTGGAGTCCGATGTATACGCCCCATTAAGAGGACCCAATATACCCTGCCAAAGGTATAAAGGCATGCTGGCGTGATAACTAAACTTATTGCCCACATAGGGGACTTACAACCTATTTAGCTAGTAGTTCTGGGACTAATTGGGTACGCTGAACCCTAGTTAAACTTGGTATTATGCTACTCCCAATGAATTCTGTAAATTAACTGATTATGTCTGATTTTCTGTATATACTGGATAGCTTGAAACAAAACATGCAAACTGAGTATGCAACAATTAATCTGGTAATTATGCATTTATAACTGATGGATGTATCTCTGAAATGTCTGAAATATGTGACCTAGCATGTGTAATTCAAGAACTAAAGAAATTTATAGCTAGGGTTCTGAAATTCAAGCAATAAACTGAATAATAGCATGGTAATCTGATTTGGAGCATATAAATAATAAGTTCATGAAGTTCTAGAAATCCTAGATCTAATCATGATATGGGAATCAAGAATATGACTAATAACTAGGAACCCAATAGGTGAAAGGAATCCACCAGTGAAATCCCACATACCTGGTGATGAAATCCACGAAAAAATTACTTAAGTTTCGGGGCTGAAATTGCAGGAGCTTGTGGCATTCTTGAACTAGGGTTCTTGAGTTTTTTCCCCTCTCTTGCTTCTAATTTTCTAAGTTTTGATTTAATGATTTGACATAGATATGTTTTAGTTATGTTTCTAGGCTTAAACTTACTAAAATATGATGATTTAGGTTCAAAACGGCCTAACTTAAGGTTTAAACGAAGTGGGAATGGTCAAAAGACCAAAGGGAATATTGCAGTCGTACCAAACGATGGTCAGAACTGACGGTCCGTCATCGGACCAACGCCCCATCGTTGTGTCCGTCTATTAGGCCTGTTGGACAGGTCGTTACTAAAATGGTCATAAATTTTTACGCGAAGGTCTGATTTTAGAAAGGTAAGTGGCTATAGAAAGATAATTCAATTAGCTATCTATGGGAAGGTCTGGGAAACCTAATTCATTTTGTACTAAGGGGTATGACCATTTGAATATGACCCAATTACATTTCCCCTTAGTTGTTTGCAAATTTTCCACCTACGGACCGTGCTGGTCTTCCTTAGCTCTTGTTAGAGAGTGGGTGAATGGGGGTATCGATTGACGGTCACGGACTATGGACTGTCTTCTGACCTACGGACCGTAGGTTTGTCTGTCGATCAAGACTTAGAAAATTTTCTGGGCTGAAATTTTTGGGAGTTTTTGATCCCATCGTCGGTTGTACAGGATAGACAGTGGGCTAGGCTACGGACCGTCTATGCCACCGTTAGTTGCACTTGCACTTGCAGAATTTTTTTCTGTAAAGCTTGTTTTTGATTTGTTTTTGCTACGAGGTGTTACAAATCTCCCATGTCATCGGTCCACCCCTTCATGGCCTATTGTCCCTCATTGGACATACAAAGGTTGGGCCACATCCTTGAGTTGGTTGTTGGCTTACTCGTCCTTCTCACTAGTAATCAAACCCATAGAATAGGGAATTTCATAGGTTTCATCAATGAACTCTTTGGGGTCTTCCTTCACTTTGGAACAGTAGAATGTAGGGTGATTCATCCTCGTGAAATACCTCAAATAAGAGGCCATGGAGATAAAATGTTGGTTTCCTCGGGATACTACCTCCCGATTAGCTTGGGTTGTCATGGCTTGTGCTTACGTGGTGACGGCTTTTGGTTGGGTAGTTATGGCTTGGGACATTTGAAGAAAGTCTACCCTTATGTCCCCATCCGTCAAGGTCGGAGGTTTGACCGGAGCTTGATCATCATAAAAAACTTCTTCAAGAGAAGGGATTTGATTGCCCCGGGGAGGAACTCCTGCATTAGCAGTATCTTCATCAAGTCTTCATGCGTATATCCTTTGAGTATTCATTGCCTATAAGCATAATAAAAGGATTAGTGCTAAGGGCACATAGAGTCAAGACTATCGAGGCATGATATCGGATTTCCAAGAAAATAAGAGCTTCCTAAGCATCATATAGTTTTCTATTCATTAGTGTGGCTCACTTCACAATTATGAAATAAGAATCTACATAGACGTGGTTTAATGATACATCATTTCTAGGTATATTCAAACTCATGCACTGATAACAAGTTTGTCACATCCCGGGAGCACCCCTTAGAAGTAATCAGCGTCTTCGTTAAATAAGACACTCTTTAAGCATTCATCATTATATTCATAGATTAAAATGCGTAAAATTTAAAAATTTTATATCTCTATCTATCATGAGGTTTACATAGACCTCTCGCATACACGTAATATATTTATATCGAGTATACTTAGACACTTCGTATAAGAAGATCACATAGTCTCCTACTTTTATGGCATATGTATACATATATATATACATATATATATACATATATATATATATAGATATATATATATATAGATAGACATATATATGTATAGACAGACATATATATATATATATATATATATATATATATACATATATATGTATATATCTGTATATATATATATATATCTATCTATATATATATATATATAGATATATACATAATATTTATATATATATCTAGTGCTCTCACTTGCCCCCAAGGGGCCAGAAGAAGATACCCAATGTTCAGGGTAGAAAGCCAGGGTTTGGTACTTTGACGAGCTGGCCGCCGAGAGAGCACTGAGACGAAGAACCTAGCTAGGAATTTCCCTGCCCGTGTCAGGAACTGGAAAAAAAAACCCAGGTCTCTTGTTTCCAGATTTTTTTCTTAATCAACCATATATATATATATATATATATAATATATATATATATATATATATATATATAATATAATATATATATATATATATATATATATGATATGTAAAATAGTCTTAAAACGGACATCTAATATTAAACGATCTAAACAAGTGTATAACAATTTGGGCATAGCCCATATATCAATACTAAAGCCACATATAGTCTATACAATCATAGTACTTCAAATGAAAGAGAAAGAACAAAGTGTATTTAAGACTTATCAACATCCAATGCTAGAAAGCGAGATTGTCCTCGAAGTGGTGAGTACCTACCCAACTTTGAGAATGAGGATGGAAGTCTTCTTCAAATGGTCTCAAGATCGTCAATGAGCGGAACCTAAAATGTTGGGGAAAGGGGAGAAAATACAGGTTGGTATATCATTTATACTATAAATGGAAACAATGCACACACCACATAGATATCATGCTTGAAAAGAGATAATTTGTTAATATGCAACATTAGTGTAAATATCCCATTTATGCACTTTATATAACTAACTCAACAATGGAACACATAATCATAAAGACAATAGCATATCCAACATAAGACAAATAATACTAAGTCAATTCAACGATTGCATAGCCAAATAACCTCTACATTATATTATAAGCTCCTGGCGTATATGAGAACTTCATAATATTTCAATACATACCAAACCCTTACACACAACCCTTCATTAATTCTACAAGTGCAATGACCAAGCAAAACCCCATAACCTCACTTAATCAATTAAACCAAAAGAAAGGACCATAGGAAATGCCTAACTTCACATAAAGTAACATCAAGAGTAACTATCATCATATTTTAGCAATATAGACCAACAACATGCTCATAAGTTAAACTAACATTATATAGAGTCAATAACATGTAAAGTCAATATATGCATAACATATACATTATGGAAACACCAGAACAAACTCCTAAGGCTTCTCTCAAGGAAAACTAGTGCAAGGAATAGGTAGAGCCTTATTCCCCTATCTAGGCTAAGCAAACTTCTTAATTCACCCTAGTTAGTGTTTACTTTATTATTTCATTTTACTTTGCAGAAAACTTTCCTTACCCGACATAGACCACAACAACTTAGTGTGGAATCCGGTGTTGCAAAACCTTACACCGATGGAAGGTGGTCTACGACAAAAGTAGTGCAAAATATGAACATAGCATCTAGGTGGAGCCACTAGCTAGCCTATGGAGGTAACATAGTTCAACAACTAGGAAATATGGTTGGAACCCTCTTTATGTACATCACATTATAGTCTCCAATCTCTTTGAGTACAATGTGAACCCTACCTTCCCCCATTGGGAAGGTGCCACCCCTCACAATTAGTTTACTCGGTTCTAACCTAGAGTCCCTTTTTGAAATGTCTTTCAATAATAGTCATAACTTAGATTAGGTCATAGGAGACTCCTCATTTTATATCATCATAATTATCTCATGATTAATTGTATGATAATCACCTTTCAATACATCCCTCTTAGTGAGATCAACACCATCTACCATATCATAGTAATGCACACAAATGAATCAACATCATCCTTATATCATTAACAATATTAACATGATCTCACAATTCATAAAATAATAATTTCAATACCAACATCATACCATACTAATCAATCCAATAACAAAATCTATAAAATTGAATCACCATCATTAGGTATAAGTTATCACGATATAGTAAAGGTTTGAAGATCACAAAGTCTTACCTCTTTCCCTTCCAAAGCTATCATCATGGTTTTACCATCAACCAAACCCAATTCATACATCAATAGGCATATTAATATTATAGAATAGTAATTCACACATTAATTAATCCAATTATATCAATACCATAAATTCAATTCAAGATCACAACCTAGGGTTAAGGGGAAAAGGTCATCTTCCACAAGCTATGTCAATATATCAATAGGTAGCACAATTGAATCTTAATACGCCCTAATCTATTCATAATAACAAAAATAAATAATTATCAAATCAATTTAGAGTATAAATTTAGGATTGGAAAGAAACCCACATGAAATTTAACTTTTGAAAATCTATTTTTGAAGAACCTTTTGGAGAAAGGAATCCCAAAGGTGAAAGGTTCTCATACGTTGTAAATTTATGAAATTTTATGGAGGAAAATTTATCTTTGCATCTCTAGAACCCTCCTTAACTTAATTTCTTTTGAGTTTCTTTGGTAGAGAGGAAAAAGAGAGAAGGAAGAACAATTTGTGTTTTCGGAATTATGAGGGTTTGATTAGTTTAATTAGGTTAGGGTCTTTATATATGTCATTAACTAACTTAATTTAGACCTCCCTTAACCCCTAAATAATTAACTAACCACCTAATTAATTTAATTGGACTAATTAAAACATGGTAATAAAAATAGGGACCTTGACCTACAGACCCTGACCTACAGGTCGTAGGCTAGTCAATGGTGCCTTGGATCAACCGTCCTGCAAAACTGTCGGTTTGGTCAGAGAGTTTATCAAATTGGAAATTTTGGAAAATGTATAAGTGTTGGTTGACGGCGGAAATTGACTCCCCGTTGATTGGCCTACGCCTCATCGCCTTCAACGGGTAGGTAAGCACTGCATCAAGGAGATCTTTTGGCCAAATTAGAAGGGTCCTCCTTAAGGACCATTTGATTGGTCCTTGGGGAGTTGTACCCGGAAGTTCCTATCGTAAACCATCTCTAATACTTGTTTGACACCTTACTACCAAGTTTCATCAAATCCCTACTCTTAAAACCTAGTCAAACAGGCTAAGGAACATTAGCACCTTTTGAACTAGTTTCAAGATGTCATGCACGTTCTTTAATATTTTGAGTCTAACACTTCCTAAATAACTTATATTCATTATTTTTTACCTTAAAACAGTGTCCTGACCCTTAGAAACTCATGTTAGGACCTAGATTACATCTTAGAATTTCGGATTGTTACAGTTCTATTGTCCATTCTAAGAAAAAGAAGATTTATTTCAAAGAGTTCATTAAAAGATTCAGAAAAATATTCAAAGGTTTTCTAAAAACAACTTCTATCTTTTTGGGGCAAAGGAATGTTGATTAACCATGTATAATATTCATGTCTACCTCCTCTCATCTATCATACCTCCTAAATGTATCATTGATGACATTTATAAGATTTTTGCAATATTCCTATGGGGTTCTAATGTATAAGGAAGACTCACTCACTAGGTAGCATGGGTGGGGGATAATTGTTTGCCCAAGGAGGAGAGATGTTCAGATTTTAGATATTTATTTCATGTCTCCAAAGCATCATTTGCTAAGGTGTGGTGGAATTGCTGAACCAAATATACCATGTGGATATTTTCACGTGAAATAAGTATTGTACAAAGATTAAGACCCCAATTGGTGGACTTGAAAGGAGGATCTCAAGTATGGAGAGCTATGTCAAAATCTAGGGATTTCTATGTTCAAGAGATCTAGTGGCAACCTAGTGAAGGAGATGCTAGTGTGTTGTTTGATAACTTGACACAACTGGGCGCTTTGAATTATTCATCGATATATCCTATAACCAAAGTCAAAAGGAAGATGTCAAGGAACTATATGATGAAGATTGATGGTAAATTAATGTACTAAAATGTAATTTCAAATGAGGATATATGCAATAACATATTCAATACCCAAGGAAGTTTTTCTACTACCGAAGGAAGAGGCAAAGTCTGGTGGATGCCTAGTAGTGATGTTAAATTCAAAGTTAGCTCCACTTGAGAATTATACAGAAGTAGAAAATAATATATAGAAGATATCACCAAAATTTTGGAGAAAAGTTTGCATTTTTAGGTATATTTTTTATGTGGAGATTATGGTTTAGAAGGATTCCTATTGGGGAGATCTTAATTAGAAGGATCATAGTGGAGAGGGTTGATTGTAGTAGTTGCACTAAAAGTGCTCCTAAAAAAATAACTCATCTATTTGTCAATTGTCCTAGTGCTTAAGATAATTGGAAAACTTTTAGAAATTATGCAGTGCTATCATTCCTAGTTAATCAGATTCAACAAATTATAGAAGAATGCTTAAAAAGGGATGGTCCCAAATTTAAGAAATTTATTAAAATAGTTCCTTCTTTCATAACTTGGGAAATTTGTAAGAGGAGGAATGTGACGAAGAGATTTTAAATATGTAGAATCTAGAAGAATCAGTACTATATAAATTTTCGAGGTAGAAGTCATGGCAATTAAGGAAGGGTTACAATAATGCAGTCAAGGAAATTTCCTTCCCTTGATAATTGAGACAGATTTACTGGTGTCTCTGAAAGTTATACAAGGTGTATGGGAGGTTCCATCGAAGATAGCTTGGGATATCACACAAATTGAGGATTTATGGGGTGGAGGTGGTTAATGTCCTTAGAGTAGGGAACAACCTCATTGATGCTTTAACTAAATCATTTGCTCATTTTGCGATTACAGAGAGACAACAATATCAAAATATGCATGAACTACCACAATAGGCCAAAGTTATTTTTCAACAAGACAAAGAAAAGAATCCTAATTAGAAAATCCGAAAAGTTCAAAACAAACATTGTAATGGTGCTTAAAAATCACGAGATCACTTCAATGCAAACAAGAGAGGACTAAACTAAAAAGGGAAAAGATTACCTTAATATCCTGGAAAATGTCAAGAGATTCAAGTTTGCAGATTAGTCGACATAAACAGTAGAATTAATCTATTTAGGGTTCAACTTGGTGAGGAGGATAATCAAGGAATAAGTATCATAACATATCTCAAAGATGTGTAATCGAATTATAAAGTTGAAAGCTTATCTTAATAGACCTTTGTCTTTAAATCTCAATAGTGAGTGATGTGAGTCACCAAAATACTCGCGCATAACTCGTGATTTAGCTCAAATAAAATTCAGGTAGAATAAGTCTTCAAAGGTACTTGAATCATTACATTCGTGATATTTATTGATTTGGAAATGGTTGCAACTCATACCTGGTATGATTCCAAACAAAGTTCATATCAAGTGGAGGTGAGTATTTGGAAAGACTGGTCTTCACTTTTGGAAGATTCTCCGGCGATCATAATATCAGAGCAGCTGAAGTTTGTCACACTTTTGAGTTTATTTTTCTTAATTGTTAGTTTGTTTTCTTCTTTATTGAATTTTTTTTTATAGTTTTTTTCAATCGGGCCACATTTGGACCCAATTGGTGTAATAAAGTTGTAGACTTGGTCCATATTTATTTTTTTTAAAAAATATTTTATCTATCTCCCAAAGTTCAAAAGAATATATTACATTTTCTTTATTAAATTAAGAGGTATATGTAATTCTTCTGACACATGATATATTACAATTTATAGCCTTAATGACTAAATTTATAGTTTTCACTTATTTTTTTGTTAGTGTGCTAGCAAATAAAATCTATCCAAGTACAAAGAGTAATTGAATATATTGGACTTAATTTGCCTTTTGGATGAGATGAACATTGCATAACATCCCGTCTAACCCTTTATTTTAAGAATAATAAATTTAGATTAGTTATTAAAATAAAAATAAGTCACTAAAATATGTGTGACGAGGATTAATTTTACGCTCCGAGCCTACACCCTGGACATAACTGGGTCTCGAAAACCATTAATCTTTTCTAATCAAACCCTTGGTCTTGCTCATTACTCAGCGGAAGACTTACTCACTCAAAATTAAAAAAAACCCATGATGAAAAAAGAACGTTTAAAAACATAATTTAAACTAAACTCTAATAATCGTTTGAAAATCATTTAACAAGTATTAGTTAGCAAACTCATGGGCTCAAAACATTATAACAAAAAAGGAAATAATGATAGACTCCTTGACCTCTAAACTATCTATGGAACCTCTACTATTATAGAAGGATTATCTGGACAAGACACACCACATCCTAAAAACTTAAATTAAAAAAGGAACCCTACAGAAATAAGGAGGCTCACCAAAGATAACTAGAACTACAAGTAGTATGAAAAGAGTGTCTGTTGATGACCCTAAATGCTTGTATCTTCATCATAAAAGAAATTGCGCAAACAGATGGAATGTACAAGTATTTAAGGGGAATTGTAAAGCATAAACATGTAACACCCTGTATTCGAAAATAGAACTTAGTGTAAATTTCCAAAAGTTGAAGCCCTTCAGAACCTAGTCTCTAAAGTCGATCGACGGACTGACATGACGGAAGGTGGATCCATTGACGGATCGTCAATTAGTTTTTAGATCGAGACCCTCAAAACTTTGTAAGTGAATTCATCAAGGGAATTACAAGAAAGGATCGTGGATCTATCGATGGATCATCGATTAGTCTATAGGTCAGTTAAGCATATTTCTAATAAAGGGTCTTTTTGTCTTTTTATAATATGTTGGACCCCTAAACTATGTTGTTTTAACCCTAAACTACGTGGTTTTGCTTACTTTAAGCCAATAATTATAACTAGAACTTACCCAAGTCAAATCATTAACCAAAACATAGAAACTTAGACTGTAAGAGGAGAAAAGAGGTCAAGAAGCCTAGTTCAAGAAAACAATAAGTTTTCATCAATTCCAGCCCCAAGATCAGAAAAATTCTTGATAAAATTCATCACTAGGTATTTGGGATTTCAGTAGTGGGTTCCTATCGCCCATGAGGTTGCTAGAATTAAATAAATTTTTTATTCCCTTATTATGACTAGACCTAGGGTTTTCAAAAACTTCAATAAATTATCATGAACTAGTAATATAAATGGTCCAAATAACATTATCATGTTATCACTCAATTTATTGCATGAACTTTAGAACCCTAGCTATGTAGTATTTTAGTTCCTGAATATTACATGCTAGGCCAGATAGTTTAGTTATTTAAGATTATTTATGCATCCGTTTTCAAATGCGACATTATCAGTATATTAATGTACATTCTTAGTTTGCATATAGGTTTTAAGCTAACCAATATATCATAGTAAGTCATTCACAATGTATTAATCACTTAATCTATTGGAAGTAGCATAATACCGAGTTTGACTAGGGATTAGTGTACCCGAATAGTCCCAGAACTACAAGTCATGTAGGTTGTTAGTACCCTATATAGGCATCATTTTAGTGATCACATCAGCATGCTTCTATACCTTTGTCCGAGTATATTCAATCCTCTCGATGGGGCTTATACATGGAACTCCAAACTTAGCTCCTCTGGTTTTATTGTAGGTTATTAGTATCACACACAGCTCTGTGAGATTCTATTGCATTGATCAATTATCAGTACATTCAGTTTCAGCATGTTATAAATTGGTCATTACATTCAATTAGCTCAATATTTAGTATCTATATCATGTTCAAATTATATCATTGCTTAATAGCTTTGTTCAATTATATGTTATTTCAAATTTGTTCTATCTTGCATGCTCAGTACCCTGAAAGATTGATACATACTCCACTCTACATCTTCTCGTGATGTAGATTAATGTTCTCATAATACAAGTCACGCTTAGATTGATTCTCGATCTTCAGCACAACAACATTAGTGGTGAGTCATCATTCTTCGAGGACTAGTGAAATATTTATCGTTATTTCTTTAAGTCTTTAGTTTTAATTTTGATATATCTATTTTGGTCATGTCCCAACATTTCTAGTCGGCATAGAGGATTATTTATGACATAGTTAGATTCATCTTAGTCTATGGAGTTCGATATTTCATTATAATGAAACTCTTAAATTTTATACATATTCAATTAGTACATGGGTGTTCCCCTTCATTCAAAATTTACTTATTATTTGGTTCTGCATCAGCTCTATTTCTCAATTTATCTTCACTATGCTCATTATTATTCTTTTAAGGTTAGCTTGGAGTTACTTGTGATCTTAATTTCCATGTGTACGTCTCGGGGGTAGATTTGGGTGTGACAAATTTAGTCTCAGAGTACTAAGTTTAAGCATCATAGGAGGCTATGAAGTGCTTTTGGAAAACTTCAGTTTTTTTGTTATTCTTATCGTGCATTTGTATTATCTCCTTTATAATCCATCAATGTGCACTGAAGATCAAGGCTTATCGTAGAACTTACGCAAGGAACGTTATTGCATGCAATTCTAAGAAGTTCCTCTAGTCCCTGATCAGGAAGTACTGAATGCAAAGTTTTGGAACGCCAACTCAACATTTGGCTAAGAGAATTACCAACCAGAACAATTAACAGGTTCAAGTTCCTACTACTATAAATGATAGATCAGTAGAATCTAGAGTTTGAGAATTTTTTTATAGGATGAATCTATTTGAGTTTTTATGGTCACAAGTTTGTAAGGACCCACAAAACTTCATTGATGAGGTTAAGAAAATTTTTGGAGTGATAAAATAGACCGGTCATGTTAGGTTTGAGTTGGATTACCATTATCTTAAGAATGTGGCACACATATGGTAAACTTAGTGGAAAAACAAAATTGGCTACTTTGTTCTTTTTAACTCTCTAGATAGCAGTAATCTTAAGTATCAGTCAAGAAACTCTCGTAGAACCCTTTTTCACTCTCAACTCTAGTTCGGTGACCCAGTTATAGCTAGATAGGTATACAGAAATTGCCCTATCAGTCTCCCAAAAATTCACCTCAGCAGATCTTGTAGAATTAGAAATAGTATATTTTGATTTCATTGTAGGCATGGATTGGTTACATTCCTGTTATTCCATAGCCAATTGTAGAACTAGGATTGTTTATTTTACGTTACCAGTTAAACAAATCTTAGAATGGAAGGGCAGTAGCGTACTTCCTATGGGTCGATTCAATTCTTACCTTAAGGTCAGAAAAATGATTTCTAAGGGGTCTCTCTATCATCTATTTTAGGTCAAGGATTCTAACTTAAAAACCCCAACTCTTGAGTCAATTTTAATAGTCAATGAGTTTCAAAAAGTTCTTCTAGAAGATCTTACTAGAGTTCCTCCTGAAAGGGAAATTGAGTTAGGAATCGATCACCTTCGAGATACCAAGCCTATTTATAATCCTCCTTACATAATGGCTCTAGAAAATTTTAAGGAATTAAAAGAGAAGTTGAAAGACCTTCTAGCTAAGGGCTTCATCAAACCTAGTATTGTTTCATGGGTTGCACCACTATTGTTCGTGAAGAAGAAAGATGGTTCTATCAAAATTTGCATTGACATTAGGTAGTAGAATAAGGTCATAATCAAGAATAAGTATCCCATCCCCATGATTAATGACTTGTTTGACAAACTTCAGGGTGATAGACGTTTCTCAAAGGTAGACCTTATATTAAGTTATCATCAGCCTAGAGTCAGAGATAGTGACATTACGAAAATAGCCTTCAAAACTCAGTATGTTTATCATGATTTCGTAGTTATGTTATTAGGACTAACCTATCCTCCTGCAACTTTTATAGATTTGATGAATAGAGTTTTCAAGAAGTATCCGGACTTGTTCGTTATCGTCTTTATTGATGATATACTCATTTACTCTAATAATGAGGAAGAACATGCAAGTCATTTGACGTTCGTCTTGCAAACTCTCAAAGATCCCCATTTATTTGCTAAATTTAGGAAATGTGCATTTTGGTTACAATCTGTTGCTTTCCTTGGGCATATAGTATCCAGTATAGGATCAAAGTGGATTCTAAAAAAATAGAAGTGGTTAAACAATGGTTCTGTCCTACCTTTCTAACATATATCACAAGTTTCTTGGGTCTAGCGGTTTATTACAAAAGGTTTGTGGAGGGATTTCGTCCAATGTCTCTCCATACAACTAAGTTGACTAAAAAAAATGAAGTTTCAATAGTCACATGATTATGAGAAAAGTTCTGCAGAACTAAAAACCAGGTTGACTACATAACCTATTTTGACTCTACCATATGGTTTACATGGCTATGTTATATACTGCGATGCATCCAGATTTTGACTAGGTTGTGTGTTGATAAAGTGAGATAAGGTTATATATTATATTTCTAGACAACTTAATCTGCATGAGAAAAATTATCCAACTCATGACCTCAAGATTTAAGCAATGGTGTTTGCACTCAAGATTTGGAGACATTATGTGTATGGTGTTCACGTAGATGTGTTCATGTAACAGTCTTAAAGTCCAAGACCTAATCTAGTGCCTCACATGAGTGTCTAAGTATTGTAACACTTTTTTAATGTAAAAATAATGATTATAAGTCATTTAGGAAATTTTACATTCAAAATGTCAAAGAACGTCCATGACGTCCGGAGACTAGTGAAAGATGTACTAGTGTGCCTTAGCCTATTTAGCGGGGTTTTAGAAGTCAAAATTCGATGAAATTTAGTGTAAAGGTGTTAAACACATATTAGAATATTCTTAGGGTTGAAATGTTCATGTACGACTCCCTAAGTACAAACCTAAGGGTCCTTAAGGAGGACCCTTCCATTTTGGCTGAAAGCTGTCAAAAAGCAGTGGCAACCTACATAATTGTCATTCACGGGGCGTCGAGGCCTTCATATTGGAAAGTTAGAAACTTTTCCAAAAGTTTCCCAATACGTGGTCTCTAACAAAGACTATGGATATCCGGTACGGAGGGAATAAGTGGTTGCCGATTAACCTACGACACGTAGGTTGGGATCTTGTAGGTGAGGCATACGTATCACTGTTAAGCTTTTAAGTGAGTCAATTAATTATTTTATTAGTTAGAAATTTAATTAAGGTTTAAGGGGTGTTTAATTTAGTTAGTTAGGTGACTATATAAACTACCCTAAGCCTAAACCCAACTTAATACATCACAATTCCCAAAACCAAATCACTCTCCCTTCTCTCTATTTTCTCTATCCCAAGAAAGACTTCATAGAAGACAAAGGTCTAAGGGTTATAGGGATTAAAGAAGATCACTTTTCTCCATCAATATTCAAGGCATGGGAACCTTTCACCTTTGCGATTCTTTTCCCCAAATGTTCTTCCAAAATTTGTTTCAAAAAGATGATTTCATATTGGTTTCTTTATAATCCGAATTTGATCTTCTAAATTGTATTATTTATGGTTTACTTTGAATATCAGTATTAGGTTATCATATATAATTGTTAAATTACATTGATTCTTGATGAATTAACATAGTATGTGGAATAGGACATGAATCGGCCTTAATTCCCTAACCCTAGATGATGAACTTATGTTGAATTGACTAGTATTGATTCAATTGACTTACTTATAGTGTTATTATTATTGTACGATTTTATTACATATATTGATGTATGAAATTGGATTTATTGAGTTTAAGACCAATGATGATGTCTTTTTAAGGAGAAATTGGTAAGACTTTGTGATCTTAAAGCTTTACTTCAATTGTGATGGCTTTTACTTAGTGATGAAGTTCAATTGAAGCATGTATTTTGATTGAATTAGGTAGGTGTTAGTATGATGATGAAATTGAAATGTCTTGATTATGTGATTGTGATATCATGATTAAGGTGTAATGATATAAGGTTGGTTATGAATAGCCTATGTGTCTTATTAAGACATGATGGTGATGATGCAGTGATCTAACATATGAGGGTTGTATTGAAAGCATGTTCTCATGCAATTCCTATTGAGGTAATGATGATGATGTACAAGGGTTTAGTCTTCTACGACCTAAACTAACATATGATGAATAGTAAAATCTTAAAGACATTTCAAAAAGGGACTGCCTTAGCACCAATTGAAATAGTAGTGAGGAGTGTTCCTTCCCAAGTAGGGAAGGTAGGTTCACTATTGTACTCATAAGATTGGAGACCATAATGCAATGTTCATTAAGTGGGTCCCAAGCATATCTCCTAGTTCTTGAACTATGTTGCCCCATAGGAATACTAGCTACTGGATCCACCTAGAATGTTATTTTCACGCTTTTGTAGTACTTTGAAAGTAGTCTACCTTCTTTTAGTGTAGGTTTTCATGAAACCTAATTCCACATTTAGCTTTTGTGGTCTATGTCGGTTTAGGCAAGTGTTCCCGAAAGTAAAATGTATGACTAAAGGTAAATGAATATAGACATTGATATAGATGACTTGATGGGTCTACTTAGGACAGGTAGGGGTATGAGACCCTATCTAGACATTGTACAAGTTAACTCTAAATGGAGTCCTAGGAGATGGTCTTATGTATGTTGCTAGGATGAAATGTATGATGTTTACTTTATATGATGACACTTTTACACTATGATGACTGTATTGATGAACATGATGTTGGTCTAAATTTCTACGTGTGGTAATGACTATCTTTGATGATATGTATTATGTAGAAAAGCATTACTTATGATCTTCTGTATTGTTTACTTGATTATGTGGGGTTATGAGACTTCACATAAGCATTGCACTTGTAGGCTTGGGTTGAGATTGTTGGTAAGGGTTTTGTATGTTCATGATTAATTTAAACCATGAACTTGTTAGGTTGTTATGGTTTTATGTGAAGTTGGTTTGGTTCTTATGTTGAGTTATATTGATTATGAACATGACTTGTGTTGGTTCTTATGTTGAGTTATATTGATTATGAACATGACTTGTGTTGTTGTGACCCTTATGTTGTATGTGCTCTCTTGTATGTGCATTAAAGGCCTTCAAATGACTTAGAATGTTTTATAAAGTAAATGTCCCTTTCTCATTCATTCTTTGAAATGTTTTATGTGCATGTTTCTATACTTAGTACAACTGGTGTACTAACCTATATTTCTATACTTTCTACTATTATGTAGGTTCAAACCATTGAGTTTTTAGAGGGCTATTGAATTAGACTTGGATCCTCATTCTCCAAGTTTGGTAGGTCCCCACCTTCCGAGTATGATTCCACTGTCAAGCTATTGTTGTTGTTTTAGTTTTAAGATATTTCGTTCTTTCTCTTTTATTTGAACACGATTGTTCTATAAGCCTATACTAGCTTTTGTTGTAATGAAGTATGAGCTATGCTCAAATTTTGTATTTGTTCTAGATGGTTTAATGTGAGACTTTTCCTAGACTTCCTATGAGATTATATTGCTATATTGTGTATCCTAAATAAAAGTAGAAGTCTATGCAATCTTCCAATTGCAAGGAGTCTAAATAAACTCTCTATGTATACATGATGTGTAAGCAAGAGGTCTATGTAAACCTTATAATGTAGAAGTATATATAAAGTTTTAAATTTTCTGTATTTTAACTTATAATATGTTAATACGAATGCTTAGAGTCTAGTCTTAGTTCTCTCCGAGGACGACGACACCGGTAACGTGTAGGGGGTGCTCCCCGGATGTTACAGTTCACTGACCATAAAAGCCTTCAATATGTTTTACCAAGAAAGAGTTGAATCTTCGCTTAAACAAATGGATTGAGTTCCTTATGGATTATGATACGAGTATGCATTACCATCCTGGTAAGGAGAATGTAGTAGAATATGCTCTTGGGAGTTTGCCTTATCATTATATCATATAATGGTGTTACAGCTCATAGTAGGTCCGATCTTCTTTGGTAGTAGAGGTTAAGGAAAAGAAAGATAGTGATCCAATATTGCTTGAACTTAAGGGCGCATTCCATAATCATATAGTGGAAGTTTTCTCCCAACAAAAAGAAGGTGTACTTCACCATCAGGGTAGATTATGTGTTCCTGATGTTGGTGAATTGAGACAATATATTCTCGCAGAAGCCCATAATTCAAGATATTATATCCATTCAGGAACCACTAAGATGTATTATAATTTGTGGGATGTATTTTGGTGGAATGACATGTAAAGGGATATAGCAGACTTTGTGAGTAAATTCCCCAACTGCCAACATGTGAAGGTACAACATCAGAAACCAGGAAATATGAATCAACATATTTACATTCCTACTTGAAAGTGGGAAGTGATAAACTCAGATTTCATTATAGGGTTAAATCATACTCGAAGATATCATGACTCCATTTGGTTGATAATTGATAGAATGAGTAAGTCTTCTCGCTTTTTGTGGTGAAGATTACATATTTGAGGGAGGACTATGCCAAGCTTTATATAAATGAGATAGTTAGGTTGTATGGGGTTCCTTTGTCTAACATTTTAGATAGAGGTCCTCTATTTACCTTTCATTTCTAGATATCATTTGAAAATGGTCATGGTACTCAGATTAACCTTAGCACGACATTTCATTCACAAACTAATGGTCAGGCAGAGCGTACCATTTATATGCTAGAAAACATGTTGAGATCTTGTCTGATCGACATCAACGATAGTTGGGATGATCACCTTCCTGTTATTGAGTTTCCCTATAATAATAGCTACTATTCTAGCATTCAGATAGCCCCTTATGAAGTATTGTATGAGTATAGATGCAGATCTCTTGTTGGATTGTTTGAAGTAGGTGAAGCAACCTTGATAGGAATAGATTCAACCCATGATGATATGGGCAAGGTGAAACTCATCAGAGATAGACTTAAGGCTGCACAACATTATCAAAAGTCTTACGCAGATTTAAGGACAAGGGAACTAGAGTTTCAAGACGATGAGTGGGTTTACTTAAAGGTGTAACCTATGAAAGGGGTGATGAGATTTGCAAAGAAATAGAAGATCAATCCTAGCTATATATGCCCTTACAATATTTTGAAAAGGATTAGTAAATTAGCTTAGGAGTTCGAGTTGCTAGCAGAACTAGAAACAATGCAAACTTTTTTCCAAATCGTAGTTTTGAAGAAGTGTGTACGTGATCCAGCATATGTGGTGCTATTAGACAATGCGGCCGTGAAAGATAGTATTTCTTATAAGGATGTACCAGTTGATATTCTTGATTATCATTATTTGAGTTTCTTATTCTTGTTTTTTTTTAATGTCAAGAAAAAAAATTAAAACTAACTTTTTGTGGCTATTATAGTTTAAAACTATTATTTTGGCTATATTGTATTTTAATATTAGTATTTTAAAAATAATTCGGTCATGTATAATAGATTCTATAAGAAAGTGAAACATAAAAAAATTTGACCGTCAAAATAATAAATTTAAATTAGAAGTTGAAATTCAAAAAATCAAAATAATATGTGTGAGGAGGATTAATGTTATGCTCCTAGCCTATTCTCTGGACGTTACTGGCACTTGAAAATAATTTTTTGTTCCCAAGCAAACCCTTGACATGAATCATTACTCAGCGGATGATTTTGTAAAGAAAAATCAAAATATATGATGCAAAAATGACGTTAAAAAACCTAATTTAAACTCAACTCCAGTAATCGTCTCAAAAATAAATTTACAAGTATTAATTATATAATTAAATGACTCATGTACTAAAAACATCATAACTTATAACTAAATAATGAAATGTTCAATAATCGACTATTGAAGAACACATTATTTAGAAACTAAGTTAATTACTTACACCATATAAATGACATTTTCATTCTCCTAGGGAGCAAGGGCCATTACAGGCATAAAAGAGCTTGCAGTTTGGAGTTGTAAGCAAGTTAGTTATTAGAAATTAGCATTACAGTTGCATACTAAAAGCCAAGATATCTTTTAAGTAAGTTATTAAATAATAGAAATATTAAGCAACTCAGGTTATCATGTAATGACCAACCATATATTCAGGAGTGGCACCAACAGGAACTTGACAATCATATACAACTAGTCCAAACCTATAAATACTTAAATGCATATGCTGAAATAAGTAAAATAAGTAAGGATTCGTGTGAACACTACTCGGGAAGACTGAAGTACATGGGGATATTACCTGGGGAAAATTGTCACAGGTAATAATTGCAATTTCTTTTGCGAAAATTTTAGATTCTTCAATATTAGAATATATTACCAGTGAAATTTATATTATCAACAAATTTGCAGCTAAAGTTGGTACCATTTTTCAAAAATTAGTTCCTGCAAATTTACCTAGGGAAATATATATGTAGGAACAATAGCC
This sequence comes from Solanum habrochaites, assembly GCA_027704765.1. Lineage (NCBI taxonomy): Eukaryota > Viridiplantae > Streptophyta > Magnoliopsida > Solanales > Solanaceae > Solanum > Solanum habrochaites. The sequence goes on along the minus strand of JAKWJA010000972.1, from coordinate 74,855 downwards.
CTAGATAAATCCCTAGGTACATGGATCAATTTTTCTTTTTTTCTTTTACAAAAAGAACATTTTTAATTTGTATGAAAATTTATAATTGTGTAAAAAATATATTTTGGGATTTACCTAGATATTTTATTACCTTGAGAAATAATTGTGGATTTAGGAATTATTAGACAAATTAAATTATTGGGTTCTTTTACACTTATAATATTTTTGGATAATAGACCAATTAAATATTAAATAATAACTTTATGAATTGTAAATTGACCAATTATTCCTACACATTTTCCTTCTATCTAACCCACTTTACACAAACCCACTAAAGCTTCCCTCAAAAACCGATACATGCAGAAGCAATGGTGGAGAGGATCTGATTTTCCAAACTCCAAGCTCCAAGCTCATCGAAAGCTCATTTCCAATTTCATCTCAAAACTCTCTAAACAAGTCTCATGCTTTTCCCCAACCGGATCTTTTCGAAATAAAGGACTGATTGAAAGATTTGCAATCTACCCAAAAATCGAGGTTAATCTACAAATTTCAAGCTCTGTTAAATTAATTTCTATAAATTATTGTTTACTGTTTTTGTTTGGATGAAAATGAAGGGAAATTTGCAAATCAAATATCTCTCTTAAATACTTGGTCAATCAATGTTATGGTGTTAAGTTTAACTCCTTTTTCTTTTTCATTAGTTGTATTTATGTTATTTTTCTCATGTAGCTTATTTTCAGAAAAGTAACGTGTTACTCTCTTTTATCCTTTTTCTTGCATTGCTATGTGTATATTTTTAGGTTCATGTGACTGATCAGTATCTTTCCTCAACCATTGTTGAACCTTACAACATCTAAATTTCATTAATTATGTGTTTAAAAATATACATAATTTTTGTCCAGAAAATATAAGTTTCCGAGCATAAAAAATGGATGGTAAATAGACTCATTTCTGGGCGAGTGGCATATACTGATGAATTTGTAAGTGCCATGGATGAATTTATTAAATTTTCTTGTAGTCAACAAAATACTTCTCTGAAAAGGTTATAAGGTGTCCTTGTAAGCGTTGTAAAAATATGAAGCACTTGACACCCGATGAAGTAAATGTGCATGTTTTTCAAAAAGGATTCGCACCAAGATAATGGTATTGGATGTCACATGGAGAGGAAGCACCTTCAATTAATTTGAATGAACATATCTATTCTGGTGATTCAAGTAGTCATTAATAATATGACTTTTACATACCCTCAAGCAGTCAATGTAACATTCTTAAAAAAATGGTGAGCACATAAATAGATATAAAGGTATGATTTATGATGTTGTTGGTGTAGAATTTAGTCATCATGTTGAACCCAATGTAGAAGAATCTCTAAATATGGGTGTTTTATTTCGAAAAAATATTTTATAAGTTTCGAGATTTTTTTGAGTTTCCACTTACTTATTAAAAAATCAAGAAAACTTCGTTTTCAAAAGATTTAAAAAGAAAAATCGATTGAATACCGAAAAGGGTATGGAGATTATTATTTATATTTTACAAAGGTGTTTAAAGCATATAAAATATCTGTTAATACGGTTTTCTAACAATCAAAATTGGTTTGCCTTTAACGTGAGATAAAAATTAATTTAGACTTTGTTTTGAAAAGGAAGTATTGATTTTATCATGTAACTTAGATTCGCAAACTTTATTTTACTTTCATTTATATTTTTGTTGATTTAAATAAGCGATTAATATGAGGTGGCGTCTTGTGGGGTTTCGAAATTTTTATCCCTAAGACGAACGACAATACTCAACAAATAAATACGCTAAAGTAAGAGTGAGAGAGAGTGAAAGAAAGAGTTGGGTCCAAATCCGTTTTCTGTCCTCCTAAGCCGGTATTTGGACCCGTTTGTGTTGTGCTTTAGACCTATTCTATTTGTACTTGTCCTATACAAAACATAAAAATAATAATACAACAAAGGGTTAAGCTCAAGGATACCAAAATACAATAAAAATAAAATGAATTGCGAACTTTCGGCCGGACTTCTTCAACTTCCAATTCGTTGCAAATCCTCAACTTGGAATAATTACGCCTCAGTACATTGGAACTTGAGTTTAAATGTGACTCAAGAAAATGCATTAAGGCCTCCGTGGACTATCGGGGTAGAGAAACAAAAACATACAAAGGAGCAGAGTTCCATGAACTCTCTCGAAATGACATGAAAACAAGAAAAAGAGAAAAAGATTAATACATTATCTTATGAACGAAATTCAGAAGCAAAATTTAAATACTAAATAATCAAACAAAAATGATAGCATAGACAAGATACGACTTAACATTCTCAAGTTAAAATGAAATGATTTAATTAGCTTATGTGACATAATGGAAATAAAAGCGGTGATCAGGAATTTTATAAAAATCCAGAAGCAAACCGACCTTTGAATTCAAGCAAATTTATTTGACAAGTCTATTACCTCTTTCCAGAAACAACAACAAGTAACAATAAAGTTGATAATTCAATGATATAAAACAAATATAAATAGAATAAATAATTTTATATTATAACACAATAATTTTTAATGTAAATTTTTTTTCTTAATTAAGCAATGAAAAGGAAAAATGTCAAATAAAATGCAAAAACAAAATACCCAGTTGCACCTATATAGAACGTATGACTAAAACAACTTAGAAAACATTTAACCCCAAATTATGACTAAACCCGACGAACAAGGACTTCTAAAAGACAAACGAGTTTCCACTTGATTAACTAGAGGAAACACCTACTAACTATGTTATGTTCTAACAGGGACAAGAGAGAAAAATAAATAAATAAATAGATAAAATAAAATACGTATATAAAAAAATCAGAAAATAACACAAGATAGAAAATGACAAGGGATTCACATTAGGCTATCAAAAGTCTTAATCCAAAGGAGCTCCTAGATATATGCCCACGTCATGACATTTAACAAAAAGTCAAAAGAAAAAAAATGCATATTAAAAGAAAAAACTCATATCCAAAAGAAATTAGAGAAGGCAAGTATATAGCATATATTAATAAAAGGCAATAATATAAGATCCTTTTAAACATGATAAACACATTTAGGCCCTAAATCATATTTTTATTTACACTGACAATGCTAACAGAGAATGGAACTAACCATTTGCTCAAAACACAACCAGCTCAACAGGCAAATATGAAGAAAATAACGACCCTCGGATAAGAAAGATTTATTAATTCACCTCGTCAAAAACCAAAAGAATGGAACCATCCTTACAAGAAAAAGAAAAGCAAAGAAAGAAAAGGCCCGCTACATTAAAGAAATTTAAACAATCAGATGCTGCAACATTTAGCTTTCACGGATTTTCAAGATTCATTTTTCAATTTGAAAAATAGAAGCTCACGCATATGTAGTTCAAAGGACTCGAAACCACGTTAATGAGATAAAAACAACCTTAGGAAAGAAACTACATGTATGCTGAAGACATAATAAACAAGAAAGAAACAGATATTGGAGACGTTTGAAGGAAACAAGAAACTAACGGAGGCTAAATAACAATGTTAAAACAACAAAAAACTTCAATGCCATAGAGGTTCATAATGTCGTATCACTAGGTATAACAATTCTTCCGTAATGTTTTGCATGCAAAGTGATAAGTTAGGTATCTCTAAATCCTTGGTACAACATTTAAAGAATTTCACCCCGTAGCTTCGTCCGGCTATGTGTGTCTAAGTTACTAATGCTTACCTTTACTTCATATTAAGCATCGTATTCGATGTATGGCTTAGTTATTACTTCGCACAAATCGAGACTATCCTATTAGATGGTGTCTTACTAAATGTATGTTGATAATTCTTTTCCTATTAACTACTTCCTTGGCCCCACAAGTATAAATAAGGCGAGTTATAACGCATGCACTCTTTAAAAAGAATTCTAAGTGAAAGAATTTTCAATGCATGCAATAACCTATTTGGGAATCGTTATTAAGCTAGGTTTACTTTGTTAATTACACATGGTTCCCACAACACTAGTTGTGAATTTAGTTACCCATTCATTGAAGAACACAATTCATGGTTGATAAACAATAGATCATGAACTTAACTTTGACAAATTCGAAGAAAACCCAGAAATTCAACTTGAAACCACAGAAATAACTTGAAAACAAAATCCGGAAATTTGAATTAATGCCAAAGTTTACAAAACAAATCTCCAAGAAAAAACTAAGAAAAATAACAATAAAATCCAACCCCAAAAATGAGGTTTTACACCCTATTTATAAAAAAAACATTGTCCTAATATAAAAGGAATTCAAATAAGGAAAGTTTTCCAAAAAATGCGGCTTTAATCGACGACCTCCAATGACGGTTCGTCGACTGCCTCCATATGTCCAGACGTAGCATCTTTTTTAGCCTTCAACTTGCATCTTCTCGGATCAAATCGATGGACAACCAACACGGTCCGTCGATGCACCTATGGTCCATCGATGCTTTACATCGTTCCATACTTAGCTTTTCTTCAACTTTGGGTACTGGGACATTTTCTGATTTAATTGACAATTCAACACGACGGACCGTCGATCCTTCCGTAGCCCTACACTTGGTAAGAATTCCCTGAGTTATTTCAATATGCCTGAACCTTAAGTCGACGGTCACCGTCTAAGGTCCTTCAATGTAATGATAGACTGTCGATGTCCTTCGCGGGTCACCTCTGCACTAAATCTCCACAACCTTCTACCTCTTGGTTTTGGACACCTTTCTTGAAAAATAAAGATAAAATCATAATAAAATTACTACAAAAAGCTTCTAGACACACACCAATCTTAAGGGTCTAGGGCCAACTCTCGAACCCTCATATGACGGGTCTCCTCATAAATCAACAAGGCTCTCCTCGCCGCCTTAATATCCGTTTGCACAAGCATCTTCTCCATCAGTGATGCGACTGGAACAATGTCTCTTGGCACTCTCATATGGCTCAGGCAGTGCAGTGGGGGCAGTGAATAGTGCAACAAGCACTGTGTTCTCCACTAGATCAACGGGTGCAATCTCGGGCCCCTCATCTCCAGTATGCTATCAACATCTGCCCGTAGACTCGCCAAAACCTCTTGAAGAGTAGTCAAATTAATGGTGGGGGATGGGCGTGCTAGATTTCGCAGCTCAAATGCATTTAGGAATTGGTGGACCACCTAAATCTTCCGCTCCGTCTGCTGATCCACCCTCTTCTCAATTCAGTCCTCAGCCTTGGCAATGGATTTATGTATCAAAGGATGTATATGATGCAACAAGGTGGCCATATGAGCCTCTAACTTCTAGACCCTAGAAATCAGGACCAATGCTGCTGATGGTAGGGTAGAACGGGAGGAACTGGGTGACGTACTCATGCCATGGGCGGACTCAACAAGTGTGGTCTCCATAGGCTCTGAAGTGGCAGGATAATCCCCTTGGGCTAACTCTACCATATCCGCTAAATTCTCACTCAGCGGGTGAAACTCAACTCTAGGCACTCTCCGAGGTGCCGCCATATTTGCCTCATTAGGGATGAGGCCTATTTCCATTTCGTGTCGGAGTATGAAGGACATCAATGTACCACAGGGGCACTCCAGCATCCCTACATAACTGAAAAATCATATAGGAAAACGGGTAAGTAGTAGAGGTCGTAAAAACCTCTCATGTATCACGAAGATCAACAACTTCACGAAGTCGGTCTCCGACTCGGCTACCAATGCTACTACCATGACCGCTCTATCCCATATAAGGATGTTATATGCTGACATGGGGGATGGGCTGTTGAGGACTTCAGACAGAACATGGATGCAAACATGAGTTTGTCCTTCTTGATAAGGCCTGTGGAGTGCAACACCCAGTCTGATCCCTATCCGTCAATGGATAGTTGCTAATCAATCCACTTTTTGGTGGGCTCTCTCTGATCTCTGCTCCACTGAAACTTGCCACTCTTGAAAAAATCGCACCTCTGATCAAACTCTTGAGTAAGGGGAACCCTCGCGGCACTAGTGGACACACCGTACAGTAAGTGGCGGATGGAGGTAAAAGAAATGACCACCTGGCAGCCTCGAAAAACCTCCTCGCTATATGACTCAAGACTTCAAGCAATCCACTCAATCTTATGGAGGGTAAACAAGTTATACACCTCAAGAACTATATGAAGAATCCCTGTAAGAACTGGCCACTCGACTTTCACCATATGATTCATCACCATCTTTTCATTCAGCATCTTGGCGTCCCAGTATATCTGATACTAACCATCGACGCACCACCGGTTTGGCTTATCAGGAACAACATCTTTGGGTGCTGGAGCTAACTCCAAACTATGGTCCTCATTAGATGAGGCATGGAGGGCAGACACCTTTGGGTGAGTTGCTCCAAGTTATACAAAAATGGAGGTCGTGACCTCATTCAACCCCGTAAAGTGGTCCGACTCTGATCATGAAGTCTCATTAGAGCCAGACGCTCCATCAGAACCCGATCCAGACACATACAGTGTGCATTTAGTCTGCGCTCCTCGCCAGACTGGAAGGCAGTGACTACTCCAGACGCCTCCTTCTGGGGGTGAACCAAGTGTCTATAGCAGCTGGTGTAGGGGTTCGGGTTCCTTGGGTCATGTATATCGGATCCCGCTCATCATCGAAATTGCCGATCATCCGACGGGATTGTGCCACTGACTTGGACCTACTCCTAGAATAGACGATTTCTTTTTTGGGGGACATATTTACATGGAAAGGAATTTGTTATTCTCATTGCAATCCGACTACACAAGCAAAACAATCAACACAAAATCTCGAAACACAAAGCTTAGACCATTGCAGAATTGCAGTACTAGTTGACGAGAACTATCGACGGCCCATCATTTAATCGATTGTCCATCGATAGTGTTCGTCATTGGTCACTTAGGATATTTGTTTTAGTCTTCATTCCACAAACATCTCAGTTGGAAACGACGGACGTGCAAAATGGCCCGTCGATCAATCAACGAACCGAAGTCAACTTCTGTTGTCTAACACTTAGAATAAGTTTTAATCTCTCACATTTCAAGGTTTCCGTTTGAAACTACGGACGAGCAGAATGGCCCATCGATGAATCTACTGACCGTAGTACACTTTCATCATCTCAAAGTTCGTCAATTTTAAAGTTTAACAATCGACAAACCCCATCGACGGTCTATTTTTCAACCGACGGTCCATAGATGGTGTCTCGTGCTGTTGGTCAAAGAGAGATTTTAGACCTTGTTTTTAAAAGCACAATTTGATTACTTTTAGACCTCAATTAGTTCACCCAACTCATAACAACATGTATAAGACTAATTCTTCATCCTTAGAGTGTGTATTTCACAAGTTTTAATCTCGAATTCTATAGTGATATTAAACCGTAAGTCGGAACGTCAACAATCATATTGTTTTTACGAAGATTACACTCCAAACTCATTCACTTTATATCATTCCAAGGGAAATATTACCCATAATTTAACAAGTTTATATGTAATTTTCTCCCTAAGTCAAGACCCATATACAAATTTTTCTTTTCCAACAGCAAATGAACAAGAATTCATTAAGCAAAGGGAATTGAAATACCTTAAATAAGAATTCGAGTGAATGAGTGGGTGATCTTCTCAACAACAAACATACATGACTTCCTTCAAATGTAGAACGGAGAAAATAAGTGAGGCAGAGTATGATATGTGGAATTGAGGGTTTTGGGATTGTAGGGGAAGTTGGGAGTTTTAGGGATTCCGAAGAAAATTGAAAGGAGAGATATGTAGATTTAATGGAAAAGTAAAGAAATAAGGGGAGGGAAACGATTGGGAGAGAATTTGAAAAGATCTTTGGAGGTTAACTAAATAGTTTTCTTTAAATATAGCCGGTCGGGTCAGGTTGGGTCACTGATTTTTTTGAACTAAAGATACCACGTCGATGGTCCGTAAGTCAATCAACGGACCATCGACTTGACCGTCGATTGCACAAAAAGTTAGACAAAAGGACTTGACATACCTGGGATCTACAAACACCATCGACAGTCCGTTGAGTGAATCACGGACCGTCAATTGGTCCGTAGTCTCTGCACCATACCATTTTCGGTAGAATACTCGGGTTTGGTCCATTCACATTAAACACCAATTAGGCTATTCTTTTTATGTTTTTCAGGACAACTTTGAGACACTTACCCTAAATTACTTTCTAGAAAACACACTAAGAATAATACATGAATGTCAGTACAACAAAAACGAAACAAGAGAATGCAACTATTCCTACAAAGAAAAGAAAAACATATTGTTTCCTAGAGGATACACCTTGGATTGCCTCCCAAGAACCACTTGATTTAATGTCGAGGCAGGACGCAAGATCTTTTATAACTCAGACTTTATCAAGGCGATATGCCTCTTTTTTATCCAACTCAACCGCTCCATGTGGGAAAACTTAAGTGATAAGGAATGACCCAGTTAACTTGGACTTGAATTTTTCTGGAAACTAGCGTAGCCTAGAGTTGAATAGAAGCACCAATTACCAAACCGCAAATTCTCGCTTTTAAATATTTTGGTCATTGTACTTCTTCATCTTCTCTTTGTAGATAACTAAAGTTTTATATGCTTTTAGGCGAAAATCATCAAGCTCATTCAACCCATTAAGTCCTCCTCCACTGCTTTATTCCAATCCATCTTCATTTTCTATCACACATATGGCCTTGTGCTCTAACTCAACTGGCAAGTGACAATCCTTCCCATATACTAGTTGGTATAGAGACATACCTATGAGGGTCTTATATGCAGTTCGGTAGTTCCAAAGAGCATCATCAAGCCTCCTTGACAAATCCGTTTTATTAGAATTTATCGATTTTCAAAGGATTTGCTTAATCTCTCGATCGGACACCTCAACTTGCCCACTAGTGTGTGGATGGTAAAGAGTGGCCACATTGTGTCAAACCCCATATTTCTCCAATAGAAATTTGAACAAATTATTGCAAAAGTGAGATCCCCCATCACTTATAATGGCCTTAGGTGTGCAAAATCTGGAGAATTTTTATTTTCAAGAACGCGGTGACACTCTACCCTTCATTATTTGAATGAGCTATGGCTTCCACCTATTTTGACACGATGTCCATCGCCAGAAGTATATATTTCTTCCCATGAGAACTCACAAATGGGACCATAAAATCAATGCCCCATACGTCGAACAAATCAATCACTAGAATGAGAGCCCCATAAAATCAATGCCCCATACATCGAACAAATCAATCACTAGAATCAGGGAGCTTTTGCCTTTTTGAATATCCTCCATCTCTTTGTCACCTATCACATGACTTGGCGAACTCATGAGCATCTTAGTGAATGGTTGGCTAATAGTACCACACTGTAAAATCTTGTGGGTAGTCCAAATACCACTTTTTGTTGCCCATTCACAGGTGAGGAGTGACATGCCTCCAAAACACTTAGCATCTCCATTTCCGGCACGCAATGACGAATAAGCCCATCAACACAACTCTGGTATAAGTAGGGCTCATTCCAAAAGAACTTTTCACATCAAGCATGATTTTCTTCCTTTGATGGAACGACAAGTCCGATGGGACTATATCATTAGCCATATAATTTGCAAAATCAGCGAACCATGGAATCAAATCATGAGAAACGGCCAATACATGCTCATCTGAGAAGGTATCATCAATTTCAGCCTTTTCACCCAACTCTAACATAGCTTCATCTTCCAATCTGGACAAATGATCGGCAACTTGATTTTCAGCCCCTTTTATATATTTTACCTCAAAATCGAACTCTTGCAATATTATCAACCATCTATTCAACCTTGGTTTCACATTATTCTTCTCAATCAAATATCTCAAAGAGGAGTGGTCGGTTTGTACTATGACTCTCGTGCCAAGCAAATAGGAGCAATATTTTTCAAAAGAAAATACCACCGGAAGGACCTCTTGTTCAGTAATAATTGTATTTCTTTTATGCTTCACTTAGGGTCTTACTTACATAATTGGTTGGGTGAAGGATTTTATTACTTCTTTGTTCCAATACCACATCAAAAGCAACCCCAATAGATCACACATCACCTCAAATGGCTTACTCCAATTTGGAGATATAATTATGGGTGTAGACACCAACTTATCCTTCAAATTTCTAAACGCCTTCTGACAAGATCCATCAAAAGAGAATTTATATTCCTTCTCCAATAGTTTGCACAGAGAATACGCAATTTTTGAGAAATCTTTAATAAACCTTTGGTAGTAACCTGTATGTCCCAGAAAACCTCTCACACCTTTTATAGAGATGGGTGGAGGAAGACTCTCTATAACTTCAACTTTTTATCGATCAACCTCTATCCCCTTCTCCGAAATGTGATTTCCCAATACTATACCTTCTGTCACCATAAAGTGACATTTTTCCCAATTTAGCACAAGATTGCAATCTTCACATCTTTTGAGAACCTCGACTAAGTGACTCAAACACCGATCAAAGTAGTCTCCAACCACTGAAAAGTCATCCATAAACACCTCAATAGTTTTCTTCATATTGGAGAATATCTACATCATACATATCTTGAAAATGGCTAGTGCATTACACAACCCAAAAAGCATCCTCTTGAATGCGAATGTCCCATAAGGGCAACTGAAGGTGGTCTTCTCTTGATCCTCCGGGGAAATTGAATTTCATTGTAACCCTAATGGCCATCAAGAAAACATACCATCCTTTTCCTACGAGTTTATCTAACATCTGGTCGATGAAGTGCATCGAGAAAATGTCGTTCTTAGTCCATGCATTCAGTTCTGGTAATCAATACAAACCCTCAATCCAGTCACCGACCTCATTGGAACAAGATTATTCCTCTCATTAGGCACTACTGTCATTCCCCCATTTTTAGGCACACACTAAACAGGGTATACCCAACTACTATCTGCAATAGGGTATGTGACAACAGAATCTAACCACTTAAAGATCCCCTTCATCACAACCTCTTACATAGGTGGATTCAACCTCCTGCGGTGCTCAATACTTGTCTTGTGACCAGGCATGAGTTTGATTTTTTGTGAACAAATACCGGGAGGGATCACAATAATGTCCGCAATAGTCCAACCAATGGGTTGTTTGAACATCTTCAACACTTCTTCCAAACACTCTACATGTAGCACATTCAAATATGATGTAATGATTACAGGTGAAGTGTCATCTCTTCCCAAGAATACATACCTCAGATCAGGTGGTAGAGCCTTAAGCTCCAGTTGTGGAGCCTCCTCAATAAATGATCTCGTTGGTGAAGACTCACAATGATTCATATCTAACTCCAATTTCTTTGGTTTTGACCGATATTCACCTTGTTCAAGTGCTGCAGCCAAAGAACCATACTCTCCAATACCATCACTCTCAAAATTCATGATCACTGCCGCTAGTGCCTTAACACCAAGGCACTCTTTTATTTGTACCTCGGACTTACTCTCAACCCTCTAGGATATAGCAAATACCTTTTGGTGCTCACCACTCTGCTTAATGGACGTATAAATACTGAAAGTTGGTTTTTCATTTTCCAACCTAAACTTAATCTGTGCTTTTTCCATATCAACCTAGGTGTCCCCAGTCGTAAGGAACTACCTCCAAAAAATAATAGGCACCTCAAAATCCACCTCACAGTCAAGAATCATATAATTGGCCAAAAATATAAATGAATCCACCTTAAGAAGCACATCATGGAGTATACTAATGGGCCTCTTCACTGTTCGATCGCCCATCAATAACCGCATTGCAGTGGGCTTTGTGTCACCCAAACCCAATTTCTTATAAATGGAAAAAGGCATGAGATTTATGCTTGCAACAAGATCACATAGTACTTCAGCAAACTGTAATAAGCCGATGGTACATAGAATAGTGAAAAAGCACGGATCTTCCTTATCATGCACAAGAGACCCTGTAGCAATAGCACTCGATGCTGTATATGGTCATCATCCTAAAAAATTACCGATTTCTTCTTTGTAACCATATCCTTCATGAACTTGGCATAACCAGGTATTTTGCCCAAAGCTTCTATAAATGGGCATTGATGGAAAGCTCTTTCAATATAGTGATAAAACGTCGGTATTTATCATCCTCAGTCTTCTTCACCAATCTTTGAGGGAATGGTGGTGGTACTCTAGGAATGGGGATCAATTTTTGGGGTACCTCTGCTTCTTTCACAATTTTGTCCACCAATTGACCACTAGTTTCCACTAACTCTTCATCTTTTCCTAACACATTTTCTACCACACATGGCATAGGTGGATAAATAGTTGCTTACCTTTTTCGAGTAATGACTGTCGTACAATGTTCATCATTTTTAGGATTTTGAATGGTATTGCTAGGAAGAGTGCCCGTTTTCAAGGGTTCACAGTGGTAGACAATTGGGCCATTTGTAACTCAAGATGCTTAATAGAGACCTCATATGCATTAACCTTTTTTCCAATATTAGCAAAATCATCTCTCAATTCCTTGTCGTTTTCCTCACTATCATCAAACCTTCACATCTTCTTCTACAACATATCTTCAACTTGTGCCATACTACCTCCACCATCCCTATGATCAACTTCCTGATATTGAGGTGGAACATTAGGCCCACTTCGATCATTTCTTTTAGCATAGTTACCCAGTTGAAGTTCTTGTCGCAGTTAGAGTTTCCATCTCAAACATATTATCACTTTCTTTTATAATTCCCATAGTTCTGACCTTGATGTCCTTTACCTTGATTCCAATTCTCCTGATTGGATCCTTGGGCGTCACGTTGAACACCCTCCATCTGATCATTCATTGCATAAGTTTCCTCTTCATAATAGTAGTCATCCACTGGCGGTGGTGGTTTAGTCAAGAAATTCACTGTATTTACCATCTCTGCACCTCCAGTGACATGTTTCAATACCAACCCAAGATCAATTCTCATTTGATCCATCTCTTCAAAAATCTCGTCCGTGGATGGATTATGTGTAGTTTTCACTGCAAAGGTGTTTCTCCTAGTATCCGACTTTTTAGTACTCTAAGCCTTATTATTGCGAGAGATTTTCTATAACTTCTCTGTGATCTCTGCATATATGTACTCACCATATGAACCACCCGCAATAGTATAAAGCACAACCTTATTATTATAATCTTGTCCCCAATACAATTACTCTTTCAATGATTCAACATCAATTCGGTGGTTTGAGACACCTCTCACATAAGCAGAAAATTTGTCCCAAGAGCTACTCACCGACTTCCTAGGTAGTTCCATAAAGTTGTTCACTCTATCTTTGTGCTGGAGATTTTTGGAAATCAGGTAGTACCGTGCTAGGAATATATCCCTCAACCGATCCCATGTACAGATAGAATTATAGGTCAACTCAGTATACCAGATTGTGGCCTCTCCCGTCAGTGAATGAGGAAACACTCTCAACCCGATAATGTTCATTCTAAGTCTTGCCTCCCCACACTACTCTTGTGCACCGACCTCAATTTGGCTGTGTGAGCATCAGGATCCTCATATAGTAGCCCTAAAAATAAACCCCTCGCTGTGAGCATCTGCATCATACTACTAGTTACCACGAATGTGTGTCCCTGCGGTAGAGGAGGTTAGACAAAAGGCCCATTAAAATCAGTGATATTTATGTTAACCCTATAGAACTCTTGAGGGTGTGGAATTGGAGCCTGCATCCTTGAATCATCATCAACTAGATTTTCCGCAACCGCTTGATTGTGAGCATCAACCGGTGGTGGGAGCTGGCGATTTATCCCATACCCTAGAATAGAAGGGTTCTGCAAATTATTCATTCATCAAAGTGTACAGTTCAGTTCAGAATCGAATGGAAGTATTGGTTCTCCTTAACTCCTTGTACTTGGCAAGCACTATATCTAGACCTAAGAGAAACCCAAGCAAAAGAAAAAAGTAAAATTAGGAATTTGTTGACTATAATTCAGTAATGTTATTAAAGTTAATCTAAAAGCCACTTTCCCCAGTAGCGCCGCCAAAATTTGATATACTAATTTTTTCCTCCATGAAGAAGTATAATCGACCGTATCAAGTAAAGAACCAACCTATTAGGTTGGGGTCGATCCCACGAGAAAATTTGTTAAGACTTAACTTCAATGTACGATTACTATTATTTAGTCTAGTCCTCTTCGAAAATAGGAAATTAAAGGGGGATTTTGTAAAACAAAAGTCTTTTAATATTGCTAAGTGAAACAAGTAACATCATAAATCTTTGGTGTTTATAACCATGTGAGAGAAACTAGGGTGCAAGTGTTCCCCATAGGTTCATAACATCATATCCCTAGCTATAACAATTCTTTACTGGTGTTTTGCGTACAAAGTGATAAGTTAGATATCTCTAAATCCTTGGTCCGGCATTTATAAATTTTCACCCCGTACCTTGGTCCGTCTACGTGTATCTAAGTTACTAATCCTTAGCTTTTTGTTTATATCAAGCATCATATTCGATGTATGGCGTAGTTATTACTTCGCACCAATCGAGAGTAGCCTATTACATAGTACCCTACTAAATCTATGTTGATAATTCTTTTCCTATTATCTACCTCTTTGGTCAGGCAAGTAGAAATAAGGCGAGTTCTAACAGTTGCACTCGTTAAAAAGAATTCTAAGCGAATGAATTATCAATGCATGCAATAACTTATTTGAGAATTGTTATTAAGATAGGTTTACTTTGTTAATCACCCATGGTTCCCACAATACTAGTTGTGGATTTAGTTACCCATGCATAGAAGAACACAATTAATGTTGATAAACAATAAATCATGAACTTACTTTGACAAATTCAAAGAAAACCCAAAAATTCAACGTGAAACCACACAAATCACTTGAAAACCAAATCCATAAATTTGAATTAATACCATAGTTGCAAAAACAAATCTCCAAGAACAAATTAAGAAAATAATAAAAAAAATCCAACCCCAAAAATGAGGTTTTACACCCTATTTGTAAAAAAACATTGTCCTGAAATAAAAGGAATTCAAATAAGGAAAGTTGTCCGAAAAACGCGGCTTCAAAAGACGACCCCCACAGACGGTCCGTCGATGAAATAACAGACGGCCGACTTCCTCTGTAAGTCCAGATTTTTCATTGTTTTAGACTTCAACCCGCATCCTCTTTGTTCTAATTGACGGACCAATAACACGATTTGTCGATGAACCTACGGTCTATGATGCCTTTCGTTGTTCATTACTTTGCTTTTCTTCAACTTTGGGTACTGGGACATTCTCTGATCTGATCGACGTTTCAACACGATAGACCGTTGATCATTCCATATGCCCACATTTGGTTAGAAATCCCCGAGTTTCTTCCACCCGCCTGAATCTTCAGTCGACGGTCACCATCAACAATCCATCAATGGAACGAGGGACCGTCGATGGCCTACACGGGTCACCTCTACACTAAATCTCCATATCCTTTTGCTTTTTCATTCTAGATAACTTTCTTGCAAAACAAAGACAAAAACATATTAAAATTACTTTAAAAAGGCCCTAGACATACACCAATCTTAAGGAAAAAGCATTCAAAACACTGCGAAACAACGATATATCAACGTGGAATGATCTCACGCTAGAAGGATGAATCCACATGCTGACATCACGGTTGCAAATCGTATGAGTGGGCAGAGGAGGGGGAAGAAGACTTATGATTTTGTTTTCTGTCTAACACTTTTTTTTTGTTGTTTGCTTGAGTGAAGAATAGTGAGGCTCATTTGGGAAGATGGAGCACGTATAGGTGGTTTGATGGATTTCACGCATCTCTCCGTTTATCACGCCATGAATACAATTTGACGTCGATGAAATTTTGTTGTTTTGGCAGCTGTTGTATGCAAAATTCCTTTGGGTTCCTTTCGCGTGAACTCGCGTGAGCATTATGATCGGGTCGGTTTTTTTTAAAGGGTAGGACTGCTAATTTGAAATTGAATTAGGCCTCTCCAAGTGTGCTAAAATTGTAATAGGTGTTTTAAAGGAAATATTGTTTCCATCTCTTTCTTTTGGGAATTGCAAGGGCTGGGAATGGGTTATTTCTGGGAATGGTTGGAAAGGTTTTGGATAAAAAATGGGCTTGTATTATTTTTTAATGCTATAACAAAACCCAGATTTGGTCTGAAATGGATTTAATTAATTGAGAATACAAATTAATTAAAGACATTGAAAAACTTCACGAAATAAAATAATTTAACTTAATTATAAACTAATTAACCTAAAATATTTTTATTGAACAATTAAACTAATTAATCATATGATTAATTTAATCAAAATCATTTGCGATGATTTTCAACTATTCATAAATATACTATATGTACGTGTATATATATGTATATATACATATATGTGTGTGTGTGTGTGTATATATATATAATATATATATATATATATATATATATAATATAGAATATTAATAATACTATTTATTATTAAACTATTCATAAAACACAAAAAGTATATGTACGTGTATATAGATGTATCCTATATATAGTAAATATATATATTATATATCTGTATGTATCTATATCGTCTATGTATGTATCCTATATGTATATGGATGTGAGATAGTTGTATTATAGATCCTATCGAACATCCATGAGACAGATAGATATACCTACAGATACAGATCTTATACCACCTATTCTGTTGTATATCTCCTCTCTAGATATATATAGTATCCTATATATATATATCTGTATGTGGTATATATCTATATATATATCTCTATATCTATACATACATCCTCTCTACATACCTACATATAGATATACATACATATATATATATACATAAATATATATATACATACATACATATATATATACATACATACATCTATCAGGGGGGCAGAAATTGGGTGTCAAACAATTGTCCCTCTTTTTACTTGGATTGAGGCAAGAAATTCGAGAAAAATGAAATTGATTGAGCTAATTTTGACCGACCACATATAAATCATTAAGAAAGGGATTTGGTATGGACTCTTGGAATTATACCGAACCTTGAAAAAGGGTTTTGATTATATCTCAGGCTATATGAGAATTCTAGCCACTTGTAGTTCGATACGCAAAATTCAAAGCACAATTTTGAGAGAATTCAGAAGTCATCTCGGCACCCAATTATGAAGGTACAGGGATGCTCGAGAATAAAATTTAAGAGAGAAATGTTAGAATACAACTTAATTTTCAATATTGAGATCGCCTACATATCCTTATACCTTCAGGAATCATGCTATATGTAGTTCGACTCGATCTGTTAAAAAGGAAATCTTTTATATTAAATAACCTTTGATTCGAGACAAGTGAAAAATTACGTTAAGTATTAAAATAAGGTTTGTAGCCTCTTACCCATGAATGTGGCTCACTACATACCCATAATTAAGAAGTCATATGGATATAATTCCCAAAGCTCTTGGTTCATTGTCACTCAGATTAGGAACTTACTTCCGACAGATACCAAAATTTTCGGATGCAAAGATGAAATCAAAAAATCCAAAGAAAACCCACATGCCTTCTGATAGGGGCGTGGTTTGATTATGGTGGAAGTCGCTTATCTGCTCGCATCCTAAGAGTTTGACATTCCCCTTTGGACTATGTCCCAGTTCGCTAATAAGAAAAAGTTTTATGTTGTGTTGCATCCTTTTTGATGTCATCCTCACCTGTGGTTTGTTTTGGAGAATTCATTCCCTCAGATTCTATCGACAAAAACTCAGATAAAACACATTAGCATAAAAAATTGCAATTCAAATGGGAGACAATGTCTTTTACCATGTTGACACTTAATTGCTCTCCTTCGATATTTGACGTGAATTCGATCGGTTTGATGTTAAGCAAATAAAGTTTATGTCTTGTGTTTGCAATATAATCTTCAATGTACTCTTCATTTGATGTCAAAGTAAATGTAAGCTAATGCAGTGTTGATATTTATTATTATATCGTCTTGGATGATTCTCTTGCTATTTACTTTTGTCAAAATAGAGAGATGCGATTGATATTGAGGGACAAATATTCTCTTGGGATGCACGATTTCCTTCTCTGGAAGTGCATGATTTCTTTTCTGCTATGCATGACATTTCTGCGATGCATGAATTTCCTCTATTGCAATGCATGACTTCTTTCTACCATGCGTGAATTTTCTCTTGTAATGAATGACTTCTTTCCGCGATGTATGAATTTTCCTCTTGCAATGCATGATTTTTTTCCATGATGCATGAATTTTCCTCTTGCAATGCATGATTTCTTTTAGGGTAGCATGATATTTCCTCTTGCAATACTTGATTTCTTTTCGCGATACATAAATTTTCCTCTTTCAATGCATGATTTCTGTCTGTGATGCATAAATTTTCCTCTTGCAATGCATGATTTCTTTCTAGGTAGCATGAAATTTTCCCGCAATGAAGGACTTTCAACAGTTCAAGAATATTAACTCGCGATGCATGAATTTTAACTCGCAATGCATCATTTCTTTCCGAGTAGCATGACAATTCCCCGTAATGCAAGACATTCTGTGATGCATGAATATCTTCTCGCGATGTATAATTTTCTGTGATGCATGAATATATCACGCGGTGCATGATATTTTCCTTGAGTCATGAATATCATCTTCGTGATGCATGATTTTTCGCGAGGCATGAATATATGTGATGTATGCATAACAACTCGCAATGCATGAATGTTTTATCTTGATGCCATCCTTGGTACCAAATGAAGATAGTGCTTGCATCGAGCCACATAGTGATCTTCTGGGCGTCTTCCAGATAATGATATCGTCTCAATTAACAATACGGTAAGATGACGCTCCTGGTAGTGTATCATCTAAATCGATAATATAAATAAAATGACCCTCCGAGTAGTGATACTATAGTGTCTTATAATATGATGAAGATGACATCTCGATGAAAACCATAAAATGTCTTTTTTGGGGTATTCATTTGATTTATCTTTGAACATAGTTGTATCTTCATTTTAGACTTCATATTGTTGGAAATTGGATGAAACAATGTTATTCATGTTCCCAGGTCTTCGATATAAGCAATATAAAATAATTACTGTATCAACAGAAAAACTATTAATTTTGGGGAGATCTTTGCCCCTTTGACTTCTCCATACTCATTGATTTGAAGGAATTTGCTGATTTCAGAGTAAATTTGTAAACCTGCATTCACAAAAAAAATGTTAGTTTAAAAACTAACTTATCTGTGTCGATTTCTTCAGTTGTCTACGCCTTGTCCTGCTATCTCCGGTTAATTTTCTGATCTGCTGACTCTTTATAGATAAGACAAATATTTTATGCAAAAAAAAAGAACATAAAGGGAAAATCTTATGAAAAAAGATATTCTAAAAGTAGTATTTTGAAAAAAGTTTATTTCTAAGTATCATTCATGTTAGGCTTAGTGAAATTCTTTGAGTCTAATGATTGAAGATATATCTGATTATTCGCTGCATAGTATTCCAAGTCACTCTATACTGCCAATAAAACTATTTTGAAATTTTGAGGCCATCCTCAAAATTTTTATCCCAGTTACATGTCTCAACTATCTTTAATAGCCTGTGAGTAAATCACGGTATTTTTGAGATCCTCTAAAAAATTTTATCGCAGTTGCAAGCTTAGAAGTGACTTTAGTCTTGACTTGTTGAGGAAAAATCTTTTTCTCGAGAATTTTTGAGTACCTCTCAAAAATTATGTCCTAGTTTCCATTATAAAGAGGAATAGAAATCTTACGTGAAATATGAGCGAACCCATGTGGAGCCTACATACCCCGTTGAGGCAGGAATCAGGTCAAACTTAGTTCCCCATGAATGGTTAACAAAACTAAGAAATTTTACAAAGAAACTGACCGAGGACGACATAGGTTACCTACATATCTCATTCTTGAGAACTCAGGTCGAACGTAGTTCAAATGCAAAGGAATATCAAAATAAATAAATGGGGTGACCATAGCCGACACAGGCCTCCTACGTATCTCCTTCTCGAGAATTCAGGTCAGATGTAGTTTATTACAAAAAGGATAAAATTTTAAACTAAGCAAATACAAGAAAATAGAATGATTAGAAGGAAATAACAGAAACACGGATTAAAGCTTCACACATAATATCTCTTGACAGTGTCTTAGTTGATAGGTTTCGGCCATAAGGTGTCATCCATCTCCGACAGGATTAATGCACCACTACATAATACCTTGCAAACCATGAAAGGTCCTTGCCAATTCGGTGAAAATTTTCCTTTGTACTCATCCTGATGAGGAAAAATGCGCCTAAGGACCAACTGACCGATCTCAAAATTTTTTACTTTGACTCATATATGGAATTCTTCGTCGATGCAGTTGGCCATGATAAACAACAACCATTCATTTCTCGTCAATCAATGTCAATTCATCAATCCTCTTGCTGAACCATTCAGTGTTACTAAACTCAACTCCTTGGATGATTGTCAAGGATGGTATCTCAACTTCAGCAGGATGACTTCTTCTGTTCCATATACTAGAAGATATGGTGTAGCTTCGATCGATGTTCTCATAGTCGCTCAATTTCCCAACAAATCATATGGAAACATCTCATGCCAACCTTAGTAATTTTCATTCATTTTTCTAAAAATTTTCTTGATGTTCTTATTGGCGGCCTCTATGGCTCCATTCATTTGAGGACGATAAGCGGTTGAGTTTTGATGAGTAATCTTAAACTGCTCACATATATCTTTCATCAAGTGACTGTTGAGATTTGCACCATTATCAGTAATGATGGATTCTGGTATTCCAAACCTGCATAATAGAGTGTTGTGAAAAGAATCAGCTACAACTTTCCTGGTTATAGACTTGTATGAAGCCGCTTCCACCCACTTAGTGAAGTATTCAATGGCCACTAAAAAGAATCTATGTATGTTAGAGGCGTCTTGACCTATTGTACCGATGACATCCATGCCCCAAGCTATAAATGGCAAAGGTGAACTCATGGCATTGAGTTCGTGAGGGAACTCGTGGATCAAATTATCGTGCACTTGACATTTATGACATTTCTGCACAAACTTTCACCAGTCATGCTCCATATTCATCAAAAAATACCTGGCTCAAAGGATCTTCCTAGCCAAAGTGACTCCATTTATGTGTCTGTTCAATAAGTTATGCAGCTTTAACAGCATCGACATATCTGAGAAGACCTAATTCTGGAGATCTTCCTATAAAGGATTTCCCCTCTTAGAAAGAAGTTTAGATCCATACGGCGTATCGACTTCTTATGGTTGGATGTTGCATCTTCAGGATAACTTCTGGTCTCTAAGTACTTCTTTATATAAAAATACCATGGAAAACCGTCTGGTTCCGCTTTCACATGTGAATAATGGACTGGATGTTCTTTCAACTCTATATCCTGAGAGTAACTAGTATTAGTATCCCGTTGCTTAATCATTGAAGCGATGGTGGAAAGATCAATAGCGAACTCATTATGCGTTCTGGGAGTGTGTCTGAACTCAAATCTTGTGGAATCTATTGCATAACTCTATATTTATTGCACATACAGTGTGATCTTTGGGTTTTTTCACGGACCATTCTCCTTGAACTTGATGAATCAACAAATCTGAATCTCCGATAACCAGAAGTTCATGAACATTCATATCAATGGCCATCTTCAACCACAAAATTCATGATTCATATTTGGCCATGTTATTCGTGCAATTAAACAGTAGTTTGGACGCCACAGGATAGTGTTGACCAGATTCTGACACTAAGACCGCTCCAATACCTCTTCCTTGATAATTTTCCATTCCATCAAAGAATAACTACCAACCCGAATATTCTTAAGAAATATCTTAACCCACAAAAGATACTTCTTCATCAGGAAAATAAGTTCATACTCTTCGTCGAAAGGATTTTCCGCAAGATGATCAGTCAAGTCTTGTTCTTTTATCGCTTTTTTAGTAACATAAACAATATTAAATTCACTAAAAAACTTTTTCCATTTAGCCAACTTTCTGGTCGTCATCGCCTTCTAGAAAATATACTTCAATGGGTCCATCCTTGAAATAAGATATATAGTATAAGAAGACAAATAATTCCTCAATTTCTGGTCAATCCAAGTTAAAGCACAACATATTCTTTCTAAAATAGTATAACAAGACGGTTATGGAGTGAATTTCTTGCTTATGTAATAAATTGCTCTCTCTTTCTTCCCTGTCTCGTCATATTGACCAAGTACGCATCCAAATGTGTTATCTAAAACAAACAAATATAGCAATAAAGGGATCCATTCTAGCGGAGGAACATACACTGGTGGATTAGACAAATAATTCTTGATGGCGTCGAAAGTGGTCTGACATTCTTCGGTTCACTTTGCCAATGGACCGTTCTTCAACAACTTTAAGATAGGAGCACACACCACAATGGATCGAGCTATGAACCGACTGATGTTGTTCAACATCCCTAAGAACTCATCACTTTCTTCTGAGTCTTCGGAGGAGGTAACTCTTGAATTGCCTTATTCTTTGAAAGATGGAGTTGAATACCCATTAACAACTTGTCGGGTGTCACCCCAAAAGCACATTTAACAGGATTCAAATTCAAGTTATAATGAAAATAATGATCAAATAACTTTTATAAAGCGTCAAGTGGTCCAAACTGACACGGGACTTGATTATGACGCCATCTACGTACACCTCGATCTCCTTATGAATCATGTCATGAAATATGGTCGTCATTGCCATCATATAAGTAGAACCAACATTTTAAAGACCAAATGGCATCACCCTGTAATGATATAAACCCCAAGGCGTAGTAAAAACTGTACTTTCTGCATGTTCATCATTCATCAGCATCTGGTGGTAACCTACGTAACAATCCATAAATTACTGCATTTCATGCTTAACACAGTTGTCGATCAGAATGGAATGTTCGGCAACGGAACATCATACTTTGGGCTATCTTTATGGAGGTCCCTGTAATCAACATATATTCTGATCTTCCCATCTTTTTTAGCGAACAGAATAACATTGACCAACAAAGTCGGACATTGCATCAATTCCACCAATCAAGACTCAATCTGTTAGGTGATATCTTCTTTGATCCTCAAACTTACTCAGGGTTGAACTTCTAAGCTTTTTGTTTCACTAGACTGAATCCTGGATTAATCGGCAACTGGCGTGTCACTGACTTCCAAGATGAACACATCAATGTATTCAGTAAGAAAATGAATCAAATACTTTCTTTGAGCTTCATTCAGGTGGACATTGTTTTCGGCTTGTGTTGATTTTCAAACTACAAAAATTCCTTGGCAACATATTCTTGTATCTCATTTTCCTCTTCATACTCTTCACCATCGTCATCATGTGCCTTATTTTGTTCGTTCTGATCGTGACATAACATGACATTAGAAGGTTTAAATTAAAATTACTGAAATCATAAACAAAAAAAGTTAAGAAAGTAAAATAAGTAATCAAGTTTTGATAAAAGAGGCTTTCATTCAAATTGGAAAACAATGCAAACGTTGGTCATGGAAAAGGACCATGTTGCTTTTTTAAACATCACGGGGGGAATTTTAAAATTCAAGCGATTAAAGAAAATCAAAAGGTGGGTCTCGGGACTCTTTCGGACTACCACCAATTTAAAAAACATGCATACACAATATCCTTCTACGAAGATGATGAGAGAACAAAGGTTGGCGTAGAAGTACAGTTCTGCAGCTGCTCTCTAGGATCAACATCACGGACACCAGCTAGCTCGACCATGTCTTCTTTGACAACATCGATATCTTACAAAAGAGTGCATATTCATTACCCGAGGCCATCACGATTGGTGTACTCTTGAATAAAAAAGTTTTGTAGAAATAAGGATTGTCCTAGCCAATGCTTTATAACCACTCTTCTTCATCTTCACCTCATCATGTGTGGGGACGTAGTTCAAACCATATCTCGTTCCTTTGATGATAACTTTAATAGAATCAACAATTCCTTGGGAATTCCTTGCTAATATGAAACCTAGCTCGAACCTATTCGGGAGCATCGTAGTGGCTATCATCTTGTACACAGAAAGCATAGGAGGTTGTGGGGACAAATCCTCACAGGTGGAATTTACTAGCTTCATGGTGTAGAAATCGATGCTTCGCAAAACTTCATCAATAATTTGCACCTGCTTCCCGGAGTGACTCCCTTAACCGTGAACAACCAGTTCTTGGTCCTTCCAAATGACCTTCATCATCTAGTGAATAGTAGAAGGCACAGCCCCAGCCATGTGGATGAATGACCTTCCAAGAAAAAGGTTGTAGCTAGTGTCCATGTCCAGGACCTGAAACATGGCGTTGAACTCTGCAGGACCCATATCTATGACAAGGTTTATTGCTCCCAGTGTGTCTCTTTGCACCCCATCAAAGGCTCTCACGTTGACTTTGTTTTGTTCCACCTTACCCAAATCAAACCTTAATTGCTTCAAAGTCGATAGCAGAAAAATGTTGAGACAAAACCCATCATCTACCAAGAAAAAATTTATAATCCTTTCTCAACATATGACAGTGACATGCAAGGCATTGTTGTGCATCCTCCCTTCGAAGGGAAACTCTTCATCATAGAAGTTGATCCGATGTCCTTGGATTACCTAGTTGATTATGGCCACTACATTGTCCCTGCTGGTTCCCAATAGCACATAAGTATCATTAAAAGAATTCATCAAGGCCTGCCTACGTACCTGCAAACTCATTAACAAGGCCCACAATAAAATCTAAGACGGGTTTTTTCTCCAGATGCTTGACGATCGAATAGTTTTTTGACTGCATCTTTATCTAGAATTTTCAGGTTCGCCTTTGCTTATCGGCCTCTTCCCTTGGTCTTTCTTTTGCCCTACATGGACCAACTCTTCTGGAGTATAATATCTACCAGATCTGAGCTGAAGCGGTTTGAATTACAAACTGTTGGTCTGGCGAGAGTTTCTATTGGCACCAAGGCAACAACCTTTGCGGGTGTCAGAATCACGATCTCCTTCTTCACCTTGATGATAAAATAAGCCACGACCGTTTCCAACTCATCATGAAAAATTGAAACCATTGCCTTTGTCACACCCTAATCATCATCCGTCTCTATCATATTGATGTTGGCGCCCCCATGATTCAGTAAAGGATAGGTGTTGACATTGGGCGCAACTGTTTGAAGAGAAACCACTTCTTGGTCGATCATATATTGAAGTTTGTGTTTGAGGTTGATAAAATCATCGGTATCATGTCCAACGCTGTTGAAGTGATACTCACACCTTTGATCGGGTTTGTAGAATTTGGAACTAGTATCGACCGGCTTGGGCCCCAGGGGTGAATGTATCCATCCACAGCTAGTCACTCGTACTTCTTTTTTTTTCTTTCAGCGAGCACGCTAAAGTTTATGAAGGGCATGTTCTTGAATCGGGGTCGAGGGGGATCATGGTTGCCTTGTTGGGGAGGAGGCATCTATTGATAATTTTGGATATTTGAACTGGAAGTTTAGTTTCTTGGATAGGGATTTGTTTGATAATTTTCCAATGGAGCTTGGTAATTCGAAGGGGTATTTTCGTATAGTGGATCTTGAACTTCATATGCTGGGGGGTGCTATGTAGTTTGAGTACACATTGGCATAATTAAAAAAAAAACATTTTGGTCAATGAGGGATGTCATTTGGTAAAGTGGAAGAGAATTTTGTTAAACTCGAGATGGATTTTGGTAATTTGGAGGGGAGTCATTTTGGTATGTCGACGTAGCATTTTGGTATATGGGATGAGGAGTATTTTGATAACCAACTTGCGCATAGCAAGCCTAATAAGAATTATGGGAGGGTCGAGGACAACCTTGGTAGGATGATGATTTTTTGGGGGTCTTCCTCCCCTCGTAAGGGATAGTAGAAATATCTTTTTTTCTTCATCAACAATCTTGATGATCCAGGCAACGCAGCAACACAGACAATCTTCCCGATTTTCACACATCCTTGATAGTTTCGCCAACCTTGACTATCCCAACAAATTTGGCTTCAATGAGAAACATAATTCTATCACAGTGTTCGGGCTCTTTCACCTGCACAAACATTTTAACTATCTCTTTTTCAGACATAGGAGGCCATACTCTAGTTGCTTTCTTGTGCCACATGTACGAAAACTCTCTATAGCTTTCCTTGGATTTCTGTTTCATCTTTACTAGGGAATAACGATTAGGGACGATCTCTACATTGTAGGCAAACCGTTCAATGAAGTCCTTAGCCAACGCATTCCAGTTGGGTCACTGTCTGGTTTTGTGAGATGTAAACAGTTCAAAAGCTTTCCCGCTCAAACTTCAGCTAAAAGTCACATTAGCACAGTTTCATCCCTACCAACTCCAATGTGTTGGTCACAGTAAGCCCTCATGTGCGCTAAGGGATTTACAGTTCCTTCAAAAGTGTCAAACATTGGCATCTTGAACCTTTTAGGGAGGTCTAGATTCGGATGGATTCATAAGTCCTCGTAGTTCAAACTTGAAACGTCAGGAATGCAGTGAAGTTCATTCATTTCTTTTGGATCTCCTCTTTTTCTGTCTATTTTTGTGGACTGTTCTTTCAACGTTTATTCTCTTTCCCGCTCATAATAATGGTCGAGCTTAGAACCATTCACTCAAGCTCATTCGGAACCGAAATTTGAATGGTGGTTTTTCTGGGTAGTGGTGGAGCTACAGAGGGACATAGAACGTGTTGAGTAGTTTTGTAATTTTGTGCGAAGGTTTAGGGATAAGTATGCTGATTTTGATGATGGAGAGGTTTTTTTGGATGGAATGCATTTTGGTTTTGTGGGAGTGGAGTCGTTTGGTGATGGGCATTTTGAGGGGGAGATGATAATTGAAGATTGGGGTTTTGAGGAGGAGGAGGGGTCTGGTAGGAAACTGAGGAATACTGAGGATTTTGTGTAGTCAAGTCAATGACCGAGGCATTTTGAGAATGGAGCAAATGGCGCGTTATGAGCCTGTTCCATTTTTGAAGAAGGAAAGTATAGTGGAGGCTTTTCATCAGTAGTAGCATTGGAAGTAAAACCTGTTGGAGGCAAATACTGTCTCCTTTGCTTTTCCACCCTCATCTTAGCAATCTTTTACATTAACTATATAATAAGTTCATTTAGATCCACTACGATGGGTTGAGATACCACAACGTCGATAAGACTAATTTCTTCGTTGTTGTCACCCATTACTGCTTTTCTCTTATTTGAACTTTTGTCGGAAAAGGAATCTGCATGCCATTTGGATCTAATGAAGTATGGATGATCAACCAGTTTAATCGACATAGAGTAGTTTCTAAGTACCTGAGTAGGAAAAAACTCAAAGGCAAATTTGTTAATTTGCATTCAGAATACATAATGTAGGATATCACACAAAGAGCAGATAAACACACAAAGTTCTTTGTTTGAGGACATGCCAACCCATGAGTAAGGAAAATTGATTTTTTTAACAAGCAGGACTTTGCCTGTTTTAATTTGGAACTATCTTAGAAAAGTAATATCACATTGAACTAAGGTATTCTTGCTGCATCGCTTTGATGTTCGTTGATCTGAGCTTCAAATTTCATTCTAGAATGAGAGGGGGAAATGAAAATTTTGAAAGATAATGGTTGGGCCTTCAAAGGCTACCTACGTATCTCATAAGGAGAATTCAATCCCTATGTACTTCAGCTACAAAGGAAACACATATAATTACAAGGAAATTGAAAGATAATGACAGAGCTTTAAAAGATAGATGGTGGCTCCATCTTGGCCATTGTTCTTCTCGTTGCTGCATCAGCCACGGGGAACAAACTCGACTCGGATCTTACCCAGGTTAACAAGGGTTTTCATGTCATAGCAAAAACTGAGGCACCTTGAAAGGGTATGATCTGTAGCATTATGATAAGCACAAAGTTTACAGATTTCTACCCCAACGGGATCGAGACCTCTATCATCCTTGCGAATTGAGGCCAAGACCCCATTCTGAACTAAATCTTTATAGATTTGAAGCAATAACTTTCTTAATGCTGTGAAATAATGACAAATAAACTAGGTGCGCTAAATTTGCTCCGTCTAGTAATATGTGAGAATGGTATTATCACCCCACAAGTGCGTGATGTTCCCAACGTTGATCTGGAGGCAAATTCTTGCCTTAAGCTGCATACATTCTTCTATAGTGTTTTCTCAATGGTTTGGGTGGAAGGCACACAACTTTGAAGATTTTTCATGCCCAAAGATTGAAGCTATTCCCTCATGATGTTTCCACTTAAGATTCTCGTACTAAAGAGCACACGACAAAACCTTCGCTCCAATGCTATGTGTCGGCTAGTAAGCCGGGAGGGTGATCCGCTTGTCTCTTCCTCTTAGTAGACCTAGGAATGGAGGCATGTAGACGATTTCTTCATTGATATATTCCCCAGTTACTCCAAGGTGGGTGTTATCAGGACTACTACTATCCTCTTAGTCGCAGATGCAATTTTTCCGCATCTTCTGATGTTTGGTGATCATGTCCTTACAGATGGACTTGTTTTTCCTCCGCACTTCGGTCATTTTTCCTACATGTTCATGATTTTTTCCATCTTAGCTTCTAATTCCTCGTCAAGTGTTGCATTTCTTGTTAGCGCATCTGCGGTGGCTAAATTTATTTCTGTTTGTCTTACTTCCCTTTCCTGAATCTTATGTTAGAGCATATCCAACGTCTTCCCAAATTCCTCCCTTTCTAACTCGATGTCTTTGTTCTTCATCATCTTAGACGCTAAATGCTCATCCAATTTCGCACTTGCGACTTGTGACAACCCCCTCGGGATCCACATATTCAGGTATTGTCTCTGCCATGGGCGGCCATTCGCTCTCTTAATCCCCTCTTATTGGCTCGCAGCCTCAAGGGAGAATCGAACCCGTGACCTATGGCTCCTTTACATCCCTCCCAAGGAGATCGCCTCTTACCAATTGATCTAGACTACCGTGGAAATTTTACCCCGAGTCCGTCTTCTCTAATCTCTCGAGTTTCACACGTGATTTTTTCTATTTTTGTCTGCAACTCTTCTCCAGTGGTTTCTATCTTGATACTCTTACCTTTTTCCCATAGCTGCGATCTCACCTCTTCTTAGATGGTAGAGAAGTGTTTTAGGATTTGGTGATAGGATTTTGCTTTTTTTTTGGTTGGGAAACTAACGACTCGAAAATTTTGGTTGGAATTTGTGGAAATGACTTGTGTGTATTTTTTAGGATATTTCTTGAAAAGAGTGGAATAGTGACTCCCTCATCCAAAGAAACATATCACATAAATAGTTAAAACGCATATATCGCGTCCTAATCATGCATGTGACCCTTTGTGCCAAGGGTATGCCTAGAGATCTAAAGGATGTACTGCATCATTTTAAACAAATTGTTGCACCCCTCCAAAATAATCTTCACAAATAATCATAGAATTTGTTATAGAGTTTTAATCAAAATCGGAATACATTTTTCGGGAAGGGAAATACACTACAAATACGAATCGAGAACAATCCCACGCAGGGGAATTAGAATGTTTAAGGTAGTGCTCCTCCTCTTGCTTTTTCTACCTCTTCGCGGATCATGTACTTTCTTGTTACCACGTACGGTTTAGCAAACACGATTTTTGAAGATGGCGGCACGGATCGTAGAGTGCTGATTTGCTCATCAAGGGTTTTATCTAGATGCATCAAAATGGACCTCGCATTATTTAACTCTTGTGACATCACAACTAAGGCCCTCCGCCTTTCAAATTCTCTGGATTGGTACTTTTGCTCTCTTCATTGAAATTTATATTACCTTTTGTCTCATCCCTGCTTAAAATGATACGTTTGGATCTGGAGCCTTATTTGGACGTCTTTAATTTCTCGAATCACGCGTGGTGTCGGGTTCACTACACCATGGAAAGCATCCCCCAACCATGTTTTCTATTCATCAACATACCCGGCTTCATACCTGCTTTCAACAATACTTCCGTTAATGTTGACCCCCCCAGCCTATTCCAGGAGGATGGTTTTGGAGAAAGGCATATTAATGCACCCATTGTAATCAATGACGAAGGATACAATATCCCATTGGACAGATATGATTTGTCTTCTTCAAAATTGTTGCATGACCCTACTTGGATTGTGTGGTCGCATTCCTATGATGTCGGAAGAACCAAAAAAATGTTTGGCCCCCGAGCAACTATCTTTTCTGACATAAAATTTTGAAACATCCATTGTACGTTTCCTTCCCTTAGGTCATAGAATAACTTCACCCATGCATCCCTCGTGGTGTGAATAGGGAACTTACAGATGCTTAAATAATCTCATAGTTGTCAAGGGGTCTCGTCTTGGTTGGCTTGGAAAACTCCAGTTACTGGGTGCCGTCTTTTTTACACATATGTTCATTTATCCAACATTGAAGCAAAATGTTGCACACTTGAAATAATGGAAATCCATTGTTACACAAACTCAGAGATTAATAGATGTTAGCCAAAATAATCGGGGCCAAACTGTAGTGTTTATTTTCTTCTTCTTCTTTACCAATCTCTCTGAATATGGCGTATGTGGGTATCGATCGCATTGCCTTCATCCTAAGGGAATACCATCATTCCTAAGAGGCAAGCAGAGATGTGATCGTCTATGTTTGTCTCCAAGTACTATGATTGTGGAAATCGTTCTGAAATTTTCAAAAATAGCTATCATGTACCCACCTTTGAAAGAGTTTCATCAATGGTACACTTTTAGTATCTAATCAGTTCGCATTCACTAACAGTAATATGTCCTTTAGTTCTAGACTAGTCGGCCTTTTGGTTGAAGTATGTGGTAATCTGGATGTTTTTTTTCTTTTGCCACATGTTCCGATGGAATCCAAATAATTTTTTATTTCCTCTATTGTTGGTGTAATTTAAACATTCCCAAATCAGAAAATCATACTTTTGTCATCCCAAAACCAAGTAATTGCCTTTATAAACTCGGGTCAAACCTTGAAGTCCATTATCGAAGGTAGGTTACCCAAGTGAATCGAGATTTCTATCTTTTGATAGTCATTGAGGTTGTTCCACCATACACGAAGAAGATCGGATGTCTCGATGACCATTTTGAAGATTAGGAATTGACTTGACATCTACAAAAACATACAAAGAGTTAATTGTCACCCTCCCAAGACACAACAATTCGTCAAACACACAAAAATCCTTCAAATAGCATATGACTATGATAGTCCGATTCAATTGTGGGATCTTTGGACTTAGGGGCATTCGTTCTAATAGGCCCAACACTCCTTGGGTGTTGGGTCATCTTAGGCCAATGCGCTACTTTTGGGATTTGGTTTCGCTCAACCTTAGTTTTACTAGGAGCGGGTTTTATTTATAGTGGAAAGGGTGACAAAAGCGGACTACTTAGGCTGGGATACTTAACGACCATTGACTATTAAGTAGACAACTACATTCGTCAGCGTAATCTGAGAAAAAATTTGGTTGACAAATGACTGCAAAACCACATAATCGTCCTTTAAGTGATAAACAAAAACCAATGTCGTTTGACAGAGTTATGATGTGCCAGGAAATGTAACAGTTTAAAGTGCGATAAATAAAACAAGTATACAATTAATTTACACACAACAAAACATTTTAGTTTTAAAGTTAGAATCTTTCTATATCCTCAACAAAGTTGTCATTCTGTTTTATTTCGGAAAGAGTATTTTATAAGTTATGAAACTTTTTAGAGTTGCCACGTATATTTTTAAAGAAAAATTAGTTTTCAAAAAAATTAAACAGAAAAACCGATTGAAAAACTAAAGGAGTTTGGGGATTCTCATTTATATTTTAGAAAGGTGTTTAAAGGATCTAAAATATCCGTTAATACGTTTTTCCGACAACTAAAAATGTTTGGCCTTTAACTTGAGATAAAAATCTATTTAGAGTTTGTTTTTAAAAGGAATTATTAATTTTATCATCTAACTGAGATTCGCAAACTTTATTTTAAGTTCATTTATATTTTGAATTATTTAAATAAGTGATTAAAATGAGGTGGCATTTTGCGGGGATTAGAGATTTTAGCCCTAAGACTAGTGACAATACTCAACAAATAAATACGATAAAGTAAGAGTGAATGAGAGAAAGAGAGAAGAGAGAGAGAGAGAGAGAGAGAGAAAGATTTTCTGTCCGCCTGGGCCGGTATTTGGACCCCTTTCATGTTGGGATTTAGACCCATTCTATTTATACCTATCTTAAACTAAACATAAAAATAATAATACAAGAAAGGGCTTAAGCCCAAAATAACAAAATACAACAAAAATAAAATGAATTGCGGACTTTCGACCAGATCTCTTCAACTTCCTACTCGTTGCAAATTCTCAACTTGGAATTTGTACGCCTCAGTCCCTTGTAACTTTGGTTTAAATATGACTCGAGAAAATGCATTAAGGTCTCCATGGCCCATCGGGGTGGCAAAAAAAAACAAAAACAAACAAATGCAGCGGAGTTCCATGAATTCCCTCGAAATCACATGAAGACAAGAAAAAGAGAAAAGGATTAATAGATGTTCATATAAACGAAATTCAGAAGCAAAATTTAAATACTAAATAATTAAACAAAACTGATAGCATAGACAAGATACGACGTAACCATTCTCAAGTCAAAATGAAGTGATTTCATTAGCTTAGGTGACAATGGAAAAAGAAGCGTTGATCAGGAATTTTTAAAAAATCCATCAGCAAACCGACCTTTGAACTCAAGAAAATCTATATGGACAAGTCTATTAACTCTTTCCAGAAACTATAGCAAGTAACAAGAAAGTTTGTAATTCAATGATAACAAACAAATATTAATAGAATAAATAATGTCATATTATAACACAATAATTTTTCATGTAATTTTTTTTATCAAACTTAAGCAATGAAAATGAACGATTTCAAATAAAATGAAAAAACAAAATACCCACTTGCACCTATATGGAACGTATGACTACAATAATTTAGAAAACATTTAACCACAAATTATGACTAAACCCAACGAACAAGGATCTCTAAAAGACAAACGAGTTTCCACTTGTTAACAAGAGGAAATACCTACTAATTATGTTATGTACTAACAGGGACAAGAGAGAAAAATAAATAAATAAATAAAATAAAATATGTATATAAAAAAATCAGAAAAGATAGACAATTACAAGGGATTCACATTAGGCTATCGAAAGTCTTAACACAAGGGAGCTCCTAGATATATGCCCATGTTATGACATTTAACAAAAAGTCAAAAGAAAAAAAATGCATACTATAAGAAAAAACTCATATCGAAAAGAAATTAGAGCAAGCAAGTATATAATATATATTAATAAAAGGCAATAATATAAGATCCTTTTAAACATGATAAAAACATTTTAGGCCATAACTCATATTTTGATTTGCACTGCCAATTCTAACAGAGAATTGAACTAACCATTTGCTGAAAACACAACCAACACTAATATGAAGAAAATAAGAACCCTCGTATAAGAAAAGAATTATTAACTCACCCTGTCAAAAACCAAGTGAATGGACCCGTCTTTCTAATGAAAAAAAAGCAAAGAAAGAAAAGGACCGCTACTTTGAAGAAATTTAAACAATCAGATGTTGTAACATTTAGCTCTTGCGGATTCTCCGGATTCATTTTTCAATTCGTAAAATTGGTCCTCTTTTGAAGGAATATTGATTGTATTGAAGTGTTAAGTGAATACATGAAAGATATATATAGGAGATATAGGAAGGATTACTAATCCTAAAAGGAATAGGATTAAGGAGTACTAATCCTAATAGGACTAGGATTAGTACACAGTAAATACGAATATTATTTTATACTATTTATTTAATACTATCTGTTATTATCCCCCCTCAAGCTGAGATGAGCGTAAGCGAACGGAAGCTTGGAACTGAGGTAATCGTGCTGTCGGCTCGGGAGAGGCTTGGTGAGAATATCAGCCGGTTTTTCTTCAGTGGGTACATACTGCACAGTCATGGTGCCGGCCTGAACTTCATCGCGAACAAAGAGACAATCGGTATCAACATGCTTCATTCTGGTGTGTAGGACAGAATTCTTGGCCACACAGATGGTTGATTTGTTGTCACAATAGAGAGCAGGAACAGTGTGAGTGGCGCGGAGTTCGCGAAGAATATATGTGACCCACATGGTCTCAGCAGCAAGAAGAGAAAGGGCGCGGTATTCAGCTTTAGTCAAGGACCGAGAGACCTTGGGTTGTTTTTTTGTACACCAGGAGATCAGGTTTGGCCCCAAAAAAACCGAGAAACCCCGATGTAGATTTTCTGTCATTTTTATCATTCGCCCAATCTGAAACTGAGAAACCCCGAATCTCCAATTCCCTGGGTCTAATGAGTAAACCACGACCAAGAGTGCCAAAAATGTACATGAGAATGAGTTTTAGACAATGGTAATCATGTTCACTTGGTTGATGCATGTGCTGAGCAACTCGGTTTACAGCAAACTGGATGTCAGGACGGGTAATGGCCAGATACTGTAGAGCCCCAATGAGGCTGCGGAAGTGGGTGATATCGGCAAAGGTGGTGTCGGCTCCATTCTGTAGATGAAGAGACTCCCATCGGTCTTGGTTGACTGGTGCATTTTTCCAGTCCAGCTTTCTGCAACAGATCTCGAGCATATTTTGACTGATAAAGAAACAAGCCGCTGCCTGTCTGAGAAACCTCCATTCCCAGAAAATAATGTAACGGGCCAAGGTCCATCATTTTGAAGGTAGTATGCATAGCTAGAGTGACATCCTGAATGAGAGCTGCAGTAGATCCTGTAATAATGATATCATCTACATAGACAAGAAGAATGAATGTACCGTGTGCTGAATGTCGAGTAAACAGACTCGTGTCATGTACGTAACACCTGAAGCCGAGTCCCTGGAGGAACGTTTTTAGACGTGTGTACCAAGCACGGGGGGCTTGCTTGAGCCCATACAGAGACTTTTGGAGTTTGCAAACATGTTGAGGGAAGCAGGGATCAACATAGCCCGGTGGTTGCGTCATGTAGATAGTTTCATCAAGCATGCCATGAAGAAAAGCATTGAAAACATCCAACTGATTGATGAGCCAATGGTTGCGCACAGCGAGTGAAAGTACCAGGCGAATGGTTTCCTGCCGAATAGCAGGACTGAATGTCTCGGAGTAATCAAGCCCATACTCCTGATTGTAGCCTTTAGCAACCAAACGAGCCTTATACCTGGAAATACTGCCATCTGCATTGTGTTTAATTTTGTACACCCATTTACAGCCCACCAGGTGCCGCCCATGAGGCTTAGGTACAAGAACCCAAGTTTTTTGATCAGTCAAAGCCTTAAACTCGTCATCCATAGCATGACGCCAAT
Organism: Solanum habrochaites; assembly: GCA_027704765.1. NCBI lineage: Eukaryota > Viridiplantae > Streptophyta > Magnoliopsida > Solanales > Solanaceae > Solanum > Solanum habrochaites. The sequence continues at coordinate 39,647 of JAKWJA010000972.1, read as the reverse complement.
AAACATTTTTTGAGGCAACATAGTAGGTTGTTGGTTCACTATCGGGAAGAGGTGTATTTGGTAGTATGGTAGCTTGAAAGGTTTTGGGTTTAAAGATACCGGCTTTGCCACGGGTTAACATGGAATGAGTATTGGGGGGTGACACGGGCGGTGGTGATTCGGGGGTGGCCGGGAAAGACCCAAAACGGATCGGGCTGGACATGTTGTGGGTATGGGGTGGTTCGGGTTGGTTGTGAGTGTGGGTGGTGGTTGCGGGTGTATTGTGGGTGACGGTCGAAGGGGTGATGAGGGTTGGTTGGGTAGTGGGTGGAGGTGTGGGGGAAGGTGGTGAGGGACCTTGTGAGTATGTTGGAAAAAGGGGAAGGACGCCAATTAATGATGTATTTGTGGAGGAGGAAATAGACTCGTAGGAAAACTCATTTTCGACAAATTTGACATGACGAGATATGTAGATTTTATGAGTTTGTGGGTCAAGACAGCGATAACCCTTGGAGGTAGGATGATAGCCCAAAAAAATACAAGGACGGGATCAGGGTTGTAATTTGTGAGTAATATGAGGGCGTAGCCAAGGGTAGGAAAGACACCCAAAGACGCGGAGGTTGGTATAATTGGGAAGATCTTGGTAAAGGAGTTGATAGGGTGATTTGTTGGAGAGGGTGTGACTGGGCATTCAGTTAATGAGGTAGTTTTCGGTGGCTAGAGATTCTACCCAAAAGGAGACAGGGAGATGAGATTGATGTAGAAGAGTAACCACCGTTTCAATGAGATGGCGATGCTTACGCTCAGCCACCCCATTCTGTTCGGGAGTGTATGGACAGGAGGTTTGATGTATAATTTCCAGGGATTGCAGAAACTGGCCAAAGATGTTATTTACATATTCCTTTCCATTGTCACTTCGAAAAAGTTTAACATGAGAATTGAATTGTGTTTTGACCATTTTTTCAAAAGTGACAAAGGTGGTGTATGCCTGTGATTTGTGTTTTAGTGGGTACAACCAAGTGTATTTTGTAAAATCATCCACAAAACAAATATAATAGCGAAAACCAGCAAATGAAGGAACAGCGGTAGGACCCCATAGGTCAGAATGAATAAGTTGAAAAGGTGCATATGTACGCTTCTCAGATAAAGTAAAAGGTAATTTATGAGATTTAGCAATTGAACATGAGTCACAATTGTTTACATGAATGGAAGAAAAACAGAATTGAGACATTAAAGAATTTATTATTTGAGTAGACGGGTGACCCAGACGACCGTGCCACAACATACTATGGCCATCAGCCGAATGAGCCACCGGAGCCACAGGAACGCTTTTTGAAACTGGGTGGGCAGACGAACTTGTGCCAGGAAGAACGTACAGACCATGCTCACAGGGGCCCTGAAAAATCACCCTCTTGGTAGTATTGTCTAGGATCTGAAAATCATTAGAGGTGAACAAGAGTGAGAAATTATTGTCTTTTGTGAATTGGTGAACTGAAAGGAGATTGGTTTTAATAGAAGGGACGTAGGTAAGGTTACCTAGGTGAAAGATAGCGGTGAGGGTTTTAATTGTACCCGTGCCAGTGTGAGAAATATTAAGGGACTCACCGTTGCCAACAGTAATACCATTGGAGCCATGATATGGATTTGGAGCGTTAAGCTTGGATAGATCAGAAGTAACGTGCATGTTGGCCCCAGTATCCAACAACCATTCAGAGGAAGGGTCGGCTTGAGATGCATAATTGGCAAGGTTATCACTATTTCGGCTCTCCTACTACCGAAACCAGCAACGAACAGCGGTGTGTCCTGTTTTCTGACAGATTGGACAAGTTGGACGATCCCGCTCGTAAGTGCCCTGCCCGCCGCTGGAAGATGACTGCCCGCCGCTGCCGAAGGAGTGCAGGCTGTTGTTGCTGCCGTGCTGCTGACCGTCGTACCGCGGACGACTACCCTGCCGACCGCCGTGCCCGCGGCCTCCGCTGTTTCTGCCGTAACCGCCGCGGCTCCCATGCCGGCCACCACCACGCCCCCCGCAATAGTTCTGGCTTGCAGTGAGGGCGGTGGCCGGCTCCATAACTGCGGCTTCTCGGAGAAGAAGTTTGCTCTCCATATCCACGTTGATTTCTTCACTTTTTAGCCACGAAGAGAGAGTAGCAAGGTCAACGGGCTTTGGACTGATGCGAACCGCCTGTTTAATAGAGGAGTAAGCTGATGGGAGCACCCGAACGACGCACATGACGAGATCTTTTTCGGGAATGATTTCGTTCACGGTGTGGAGGGATGTGATGATGGTGGAGACATCATCTAAATACTCCGCCATGGTTTTCGTTCCTTTGGTAATTGTGTGGAGACGATCACGCAATTGAAAAATATGAGAGTGGGAAATTGATGCATAGCGTGTTGCGAGGCTCTCCATAGGACTGAAGCAGTTGTGTAGGATCGGACGTGTTTCTGAACCGTGGGAGAGATGACCACAATCAAACATGATCGGATCTGGCCATCCACGGCTTTACAGGCGGCATGGGCCGGATTGGTTTATTATGATTTGTCCATGGCGGTGATGACTGCCGGCGGCGGTTCTGTGCTTCCATCGACGTATTTGAAAAGGTAATTGGCCTCAAGGGCTGTAAGAACGGTGATTTTCCATGTACGGTAATTTATGTCTGATAATTTTTCGGGAATCAGGGCATGAAGATGCCTGAAAAGGAGTTTAACGCCAGAAGGAAGTGAATCGAGAGGATCCACCTCGGTTGTCATGGCTGTCGCCGCCCAAGAGAAGAGAGGGAACGATCGGTGCCCTAAAGAGAGAAAAAAAAACCTAGAGAAAAGAAGATCTAGGTTTTTTGGCTCTTGATACCATGAAGGAATATTGATTGTATTGAAGTGTTAAGTGAATACATGGGAGATATATATAGGAGATATAGGAAGGAGTACTAATCCTAATAGGACTAGGATTAAGGAGTACTAATCCTAATAGGACTAGGATTAGTACACAGTAATTACTAATATTATTTTATACTATTTATTTAATACTATCTGTTATTATCTTTGAGCGTGCTAAAATTGGAGTAGGCGTTTAAAAGAAAATATTGTTGTCATCTCTTCTTCCTTTTTTGGGATTGCAAGGGCTGGGAATGGGTTATTTCTGGGAATTGTTGGAAAGATTTTTGATAAAAAATGGGTCTGTATTATTTTAGAATGCTAAAACCAAACCCGGTCTCAAATGGATTTAATGAGTTTAAAATACAAATTAATTAAAGAGCTTCAAAATCTTGATGAAATAAACTAATTAACTTAATTATAAATTAATTAACCGAAAATATAAATTATTGAAAAATTAAACTAATTAACTAAATGCATAATTTAATGGATGTGTTCTATATAACAAGATGCTAAAGAGATAACATAATGTAAGTTTTCAAAAGAATCTCATAATAAAAACGTGTGGGAAAGAAGGGTAAGGTAAAGATTCAACACAAGTCAATGCATTACTTTCCATTTATTCTTAGACTTCAACAGTTGTATGCTTCGATAAGATCTTCTAACCACATGAGGCTGCACTGTGAAAATTGTAGGGAAGAAGATGTGTTATGCCACCCTTCAGATGGAGAATCATGTAAATTTTTCGAGAGAACTTATGTAGAGCATAGAAATGTTAGGCTTGGTCTTTGTTCAATGGGTTTGTGTCTTTTAGGCAATCAGGATCATCATACTCTTCTTGACTAGTGATTGTTACGTTATACAATATTCCTCCTAATATTTGTATGTATACTCCATATTGTTCTCAACATTGATTATTCCAAGTCCCCATAATCCAAACAAGAAAATTGATGTGTCTCTTCAGCCGTTAATAGATGAATTTCCATAGTTATCGAAGGATGGTGCAGTCACTTATGACATGTCCAAGAAAAAGAATTTCTCATGCAAGCAACATTGATGTGAACAATAAATTATTACCCTTCTTAATGCATGCTTTCGAGATTGCGTATAACATGTAAATTATCTTGCTCAATTTGTGTGGATAAAACAAAAACATTCAATTTTAAAAATGGAAGAAAAGTTTCTTGGTTTGATTGTAACCAACAATTCTTGCCTCTCAATCATTAATTTAGAAGAAAAAAGAATTCTCTTTATAAAGGAACATACGAAAAGTCTAGACCTCCTCCCGGTTAAACTAAAAAACAAGTGTGAAAAAAATTAAACGATTTCCTAAGATTACTAAATCTGGGCTGCACAACCTTTATGGTTATAGAAAATTACACAATTTGACCAAAAAAACATATTTTTTGGGATATGTCATATTGGAAGACCAATCTAGCTTTTCACAATCTTAATGTAATGCATATAGAAAAAAAATGTGTTTGACAATATTTTCCATACAGTTATGGATAACAGAGAGAAAACAAAGGATAATGAGAAGGAAAGTATGGACGACAAGAATGGACTTGGAAGAATAGTGTCGTCGAAGTGATTTACACTTGCAACAGAATGGTGATGGGAGATGGACTAAATCAAAGCAAAGTTTACCTTAAATGGATACCAAAAGAAAGACGTATGTGAGTGGGTTTATGAACTAAATATTCCTGATGAATATGCTTCTAATTTTGGTAAATGTGTTGATAAGAAACATATTAATGTTATTTGGAATGAAAAGTCATGACTGTCACATTTTTATGCAATCTCTTAAATACTTTTAGTGCACTTCCAAAACAGATGTGGAAGCCACTAACAGGACACAATCTATTCTTTAAATACTTGTGCTCAACGGTATTGTGGGAGGATCACTTAATGAAAATGGAGAAAACATTCCATCAATCTCGTGTAAATTAGACTGAATATTTGCACTCGGTCTTTTTGATTCAATGAAGCATTTAATGATTTAATTGCCTTATGAATCAAGCGTTTGTTGTCCTGTTCAATACTGATAGATGTATCCATTTGAAAGTTATACCAATTTTTTTTAAACAATTTATTATTTGTCTGGTCATTTTATTATATAAGTTATTTATTTCATGAACTGATTGCAGGTTCCTACACAAAATAAAGAAGACTGTCAAAAACAAATCTAGAGTTGAAGGGTTTTTCCCAAGCATGTTTGGCTCAAGAAATCTCAAACTTCGCTTCCAATTATTTTGAATATCATGTCCTATATAGAAACAATAGAGTTGATTGCAATGATAATTTAATAAGATGCAATGTTATTCCATAAACTCTATCGGTGTTTAATATTTTTGGACGAAGTTATGGCAAGAAAAATCACAATATTCGGTGGCTAGATGATAAAGAAGTCGTAGCAGTACAGTTGCATGTTCTTATTAATTATGATAAAGTTAAGTCTTTTCTCAACTAAGTACCCATCAAAGAGTATATATGATTATTATATTGAGGCTGACATCAATGTGCTAATTTAATTAATTGCAGTTTGTATGAAAAATCCTTGAAAGATACTTACAATGATTTTAGTGATAAAATCATTGATAAGCAAATTGAAGTGTCCTTTCCATCATTGTTCAAATAATATCTATTAATAATATCATCAGTGGTGAATCAAGAGTATGTCACTTGAAATGTATATCTGATATGATTTTTCTGTTTTGATACGTAAATATTAATCCACAAAAGATCTCACAAGATTCTTATTTGCGAATTTTAGCAATGGGACCATTAAGACAGGCACGGTCATGGCCTTTTTATTTCACGAATGGATACAAATTTCACACTGCTTTTTGGGATGAAGGAAAAAATACATATAACATTGGGGTGTGTGTTAGTGGCACAAGACAAGATGGTACCATCAGTGAATACTTAAAATTATCGAATTTGAATGGCTAGTGGAACCATTTATGTAGTTAGTTTTAATCTACTGTGATTGGTTTGATACCTCTAAGCATGGCGTGAAAGTTGATATCAATTTTGGTATTGTCGAAGTTCGAAAAAAATGGAAGATATTCTAAATATGACTCTTTCATATTTCCCCAAACAAGAACTAAATTTTATTATACAAGTCAGCCCGAAAAAAAAAGGAGATAATGCTGATGATGGGTTGTTAAAAAGACAAAGCCAAGAGGAGTTTCGGACAAAAGATATAATTTTGAAGTTGCTTACAAAGAGGAGCAATCACATGTTTGTGGAAGTATAGAGGATGATCAAATTGATAGCTTACGAGATGACCAAGTTGAAAATGAAGATCTATATGAAAGTAATTTTCAACCAGTTGTTAATGAAAATGAAGTTGAATATGAGGAGACAACAAGTGAAGAAGAGGAATATGAGGAGGAATAAATACATGAAACGATAAGAATTTTTTGATAGTGATGATTCACATGATCACTTGCAAACCAAGAATAGGATACAGAAGACAATTAAGAATATTATTTTGTCTATTTTTTTTGTTTACTCATAGTACTATATTCTGGTTTATAGAATTGTGATTAGTATACAACTATCATCATTTTCCAATTGAGAATATTAGTTTATTACTTACAGTACTATAATATGTTTACTTAATTTTTCTGCATTACTTTGTCTTGTCTTCATTGGTTTTCGTTATCATTATGTTTGTTCATTTGTTATTTTATGGTTATATTACTAATACATTATTTTATTGTTCTTTGTTTGATGTAGATTTCAGGTACAAGATCTAAGAGAGTAAGACATCCTCACAGTAAGAGAGAAAGATTAAGCATACGAAAGACAACTACAGTAGAGCGACAAATAGTTCAACTGCCTTCTATAATCCCATCGCGAGCGCTCCGATCTCATATTGGTACACTTCATGTCAATGGATCTTTGATGCATCAACATAGTCTTGAAGTTAATCAATCTCTATCTTATAACACAATGTCTCGACCTCCATTGTGCAATCTTGTTATGATCTTTTGTTTGCGTCATTTTAGCTCTTGCTTCTCTTATGTATTTCTTCATCTTGCTTATCGGGTTGGATGAATTGAAGGTAAGGTTTAACTTTTCCACTTGTCCAGTTATGTTTAGTGTTCATTTTTAATATATTTGTGTGTCTAGCGGTTTAAGACTCTAAATGACTTGACTAATGTATAACAATTTTCAACTTTTTACAGTCTAGATATTGACCGTGATTCTGTTCATCAAGGTTTCTGCTTATCACATTTTACTTTTCAGCCGAGTATCCTTTCATATAGAACCTCATAGGAGAAAATGACATCTACTGTAAATGTGCATCCCCTTGTTTTAATTCAATCTGTATTTCAGTTTTGTGAACTGGATTGCTGTTGTGGGATGCTTTCATTAAACATAAACCTGTAAAAACATTTGAATTTATTCATATCTAACTAGATTTGGTACACAATGAAGGAAAATCAGTACAAACTAACCTAACTTTCAAGTATAGTTGATATATTAATTGGCTTAGCTTCACTAAAACAACATAGCTATATGAAGGGAGATTGCAGAAAACACACATTATATTGTTCATTGGTCATTTTATATATTTGTTTTGATAGTATTTGATAAGTTAATTCTTTGAGCATTTAGGGTCACTTTAACTTGGAGAAATTGCAGGAATGCTAGTGGAACTGAAATTAACGTGTTTCCCATATTGTATTCCTAAGATACATAGAACAAAACTTTGAAGAACTTCATAACACCAACAAAGCATCGAAATATTTTTACAACTAGAAAATTAAAACTAGTAGAAAAACTAGAATAAAAAACAAACTAGATACAAAATATTTTTCATAAAAAGAATTATTGTCAATCAGTGTTTAAAGAATCTTACTAATTCAAGCAAACTTTGCATAAACATAAAGTTACAAAAGTTTTAATGAACAAGTGAAGAACAGAAGAAAATAAATTAATTCACGAATTCAAAATTTGTAACACATACCAAAATCACAAAAAAAAAGATCAAGGCTACTGAATGCACAGTGTCCCCTAAAGGAAATTATTCCCCTCTAGTATCCGAGGTTTGATTTGGAATATATCCTGCCATGATAGAATGATCTTAATCACCAGTATATTAATACTCTATACACTCGTGTCAGCAAGCCACTCAGTGGCAGTAAAGTATACTTAAAATACTAGATTTAGTAGCAGCACAAGAAGTCAAAAAATTCTATTTTTCAAATGAGAGAAAATCACTCAATTTATAGAAAACAAAGGGTAGTGCATAAAAGGTTGTTTTTGTGTCTTACCTTAAAGATAACAAACCTTTAATTAATTAAGTCACAATTTTTCAGCAAGATCGTCACCTTTCATAAAAGTCACAACTTTTTAATAATATCACAACTTTTCATAAAAGTTACAAGTTTTTATATAAGTCATAACTTTTCATAAAAGTCACAACCCTTCATAAAAATCACAACTCTTCATAAAAGTAACAACTATTCATAAAAATCAAAACTCTTCATTACAATTCACACCTTTTAAAACACAACAATTCCCTGCTTGAATGGGGAATGACTCTAAGAAAAAGAAAGTGACAAGTATGTGTACTTTACAAACAAGAAATAGTTGCATCTGAATAAGTAGGTTTCCTCTTGGACTTACCGTAGTTAATATATGTCGGATATACTCATCCAACCGGTAGATGTGATAAAGTTGAAATGTAGAGATTTGGTGTATACCTAGACAAAAATATGTCACAAAGTTGACCCTTTACTATTTATGGTTTTTACAGTTCTGTTCGTTTCATCCATGAACACCTCCTGGTTTTATGAATGTATAGAGTGATTCCTTTTGGCGATTATCTTTTTTCGAAGAGGCTTACACTTCACACTCACATAAGTGAATTTTAACCATGTTATCGCGCAAATACACTATTTGGTGAACTCTGCCAAATTTAGAAAATCGTTAAAATCATCAAACTTTATTAACTCTTTAATAAGTCTTAATGTTGAATTCTTGTTCCTCAACATTGTCTTCATCATGAAAATGGATTGATTTGGTTGACAATGCTGAACCGTCATTCAAAACTTGGTTTTTCTCCTTGAATATAGCTCTTGGTATCTCCAATATACTAGATACAATAACTGCCATAATGACTTGTCCTAAGCCGTATATCCATTCCCTTAGATGATCTTTCAACTTTTTCTCATGTTAGACAATTTTGTACGTGGATCCTTCACATTATGCTTTGTCTTTACATAGTTAATTCTGATAATTTCACTAGAGAGTTCATTTATAAAGGTATCATGTCTATGTCCTATATTACTATACTTTCCGTTACACATCATTCTCCATGCCCTACCTATTACATCTTGACTATCAAAGTGTATGCATACAAATGCCAAAGGCTTAGTCTAAAAAAGGATATCTATCAAGAAATTTTGGAGTCTTTCAACTTATTGACCGACCTTATATAGATCACTTATCTCAAAGATCATTGTAGAGCTAGAGATATATTACTATTTTGAAATATGTCCAAGAGACTTCTCCTCTACCAAGAGTAAATACATATCCCCTCGTGGATTTTATTTCATTTCTCTTGTGATCCAATTTGCATCTGTATATCCTTTCAATACTTCTGGATATTGTTATAATGCAAGGAATAGTTATAAGTAATTTTAAATACACCAAAACTCTATTTATTTCCATATAATGAGTTCGATTGGAATCACTTGTGATCCGACTCAGTTCATTAACAGCAAATGCTAAATCTGATCGTGCACACTTCATGATATACATCATACTTCTCAATACTCTACCACAATCCAATTGTGAGTCACTTTTGCTTTCGCTCATTTGAAATGCAAAGCTCAAATTTATTGGATACTTGACAATATTGAAATCCAAATATTTGAACTAGTCAAGTACCTTTCCAATGCAATGAGGCCATTAAAATGCTAAACATTATGGAGTTCGAATGATTCTCCTACCTAAGACCACATCATCAACTCAAAGATTTTTCATTCTAAACTTGCTTTCTAGCATACATTTAGTAGCATTTATGTCAATAGTGTCTTTATTGATTATCAACATATCGCCAATATACAAACAAACTATGTCCATGTGATTTTAATATGAACACATTTATCACTTCGGTCATTCTTAAATCCATTGCCAACATGGTTTGGTCATATTTCTTATGTCATTATTTTGGTGCTTGTTTTAGTCAATAACATCCAAATGAATGTAATTCTAGTTACTAGGAGTATGTGTCGAAGAGAGCAAGACCATGTTTTTGTCAAAAACCTTTAACGAGAAGTATTGCTTTATATTTGTTAATAATTTCATTGACTTTCATTTTCCTTTTGAGGATTCACTTTCAACCCAAAGACTTATTTTTGGAGGAAAATCAACCAACAACAAATAGGATTACTCAAGATTGAATCAATCTCACTATTAACAAAATTTATGCAAATGGATAAGTCTATAGAAGACATAATTTTTTTTAGAAAATCATATTCAAAGGAATGTAGATATTCTTTGACATTTATTACAAGTATGAATCTCTTTATTAAGTACATTTTACTCTTGTTTTTCCCAAATATTTTAAAAATAAGAACTTAGACTTTAGATAGACACCCACAATTTGAAATATTACAAGTTGAATTTTCTTCCTTTTCAATTCTCATATCCTGAACAAACAAAATTAATTTCTATATGAAAAGACAAAAGTTTTTGTTGTTCCCTTTTGCAGTAAGGATACTTCCTCCATAAAAGTTTTGTGGTAACCCCAAACATATAAATAATGCATCCATCATTTCTTTCAACGTTCAGTTTTTCATTAGATTGAGGTTAATATGACAGCAGTTTGATGTATACTTCAACTTTTCAAACATATTTCTACAAAATGAGATTTATACTCTCTATCCTATAACTTCGAGCTGATTTTTAACTTCGATATTATATTGTCTAGACGTTTCTCCTGCTTCATCCTTACCATTCAACAAATAGACATAGTTGATTCAAATTCAATAGTCAATAAAATTAAGAAGATACTTTTTCCCACAACCAGATGGTATTTACTTCATATCTCAAATGTCAGTGTAAATCCTTTCTAAGGGATAAAAATTCCATTGTACAAATTTATAGGGATGCTCAGCATACGTAGATTCAACAAAAACTTGAAATTTTTATTTATTTCACTCAAAGTTAGAGAAAACTTCTATGTTGATAAGCTTCTTACAAGGTTTTTTAATTGACATGCCTCAAGAGCTCATGTCACAAACTTGGACTCAAGCAAATAAGAAAAATAAATATATTTAGTTCGAAAAGCTCTTCGTGTGGTAGCTCTTTTCTCACTAATATTTTGTTCCTATTCCTTACAATTTTGTGTGATACAAACATTCTTTAGACTCATAACCTTGTCAAATGTCTTTTTCAGAAAGACTTTTCCATAACTTTTAATTTGATTGTTATAGAACTACTCATGAACAAAATTTCGTCGTGTCCAATAAAGGCAATATAATTCAAATGCTTCTTCTACAAAACATGACAAATCACTATTAACCGATATTCATGTCTATAAAAATTGTTATATTTAATAAACACATCTTTTCACCAAAAATTACATCACTTCAAATTACACTTTTTTATAAAAGAACACAATCATTTCGAACAAGTATACATAAAATTTGGTTGTTTCATACTAGTCATACCGTATACTAGTAAATAATAAACTTAATGACCAAAATATCAAATATATTCTAATAATTTTGTGGATCTAACTTATACAAAAATATCATAGAATTTCATACTTGTCCTCCAAATTTAAATTAGACACCATGTTTTTAAAATTTATCATACACAGAGAACTCCCACATTATAAATATGATCTCAACAATATTTTTCTAGTACTTGAAAATAGTTTTTTCATATATTTTAATATGAATCTTCTTTTGGAAACATTATTCTATGAAAGAATTATAGTGCTTCAATTCTATTTGACATTGTTAATACAATGTTAAAATTCATTCCATAAAGGCACAAAATTACAAACTCTAAGTCATTGTTATTTTTCCTCTATCACAAATAGATATACCACATAGTATTTAGATTATTTTTATATAACAATTAAATTTATAGAAAATCAAAAGTACAATACAGACTTAGTAGGTGAAATTTTCATATTTTTCAAATCAATTGCATAGTCTAATTTAATCAAAGTCAAAAACTAAAAAAGTTTTTTAGTCAAAAACAATCAGACATAATAAAATTCACAAGGAGTATAAAACTACAAAAGTTTTTTTTCTCCAAACATAGTAAAATATATTCTTAGATTATCACATAGAAATGTTATCTTTTTTCTGAAATAGTCTTCCAACTCTAATATTTTTGACATAGTATTTTATCAAACAAAATTGTGCATCTCTCATTTTTCATGCTAAACGATTTTTAATGCAACACTATTTAATATTCGAAATTCATTCCACAACACATAGTTTACAAATCTTTTTCCAAAGATACAAATGATTAAAAATAAAAACTGTTAACTCGTCGAAACTATTTTTCTCCTTAGATAAATAAAAAGAAGGCAACCTGGTGTAATCTTTAACCGGACTACCATAATTTTTTTCTGTTACATTCTCACTTCGACCTTGCTAAACAATGCAACGAATGATTCAGAAATAATGCATTTATCTATTACTTCCATATTCATATTCTGAAAATTGGTAGAATACAAAAACTACTAACATTATAATAATTTCCTTAATATAGTTGTCCATCTTGTATTCCTAAGAAGCTTAGAAAACAAAACTTTGATGAACTTTTTATGACTGACAAAGTTAAACAATATTTTCACACCTAGAAAAATAAAACTAGTAGAGAAACTAAAATCATAAACAGATAAGAAAAAATATGCAAAATATTTTTCATAAAAAAGAATTATTGTGAATCCATGTTTAAAGAATGTTACTGATTCCAACAAACTTTGCAGAAATACAAAGTTGCAACAGTTTAATGATCTAGTAAAGAATAGAAGAACAAAAATTAATTCACGAATTTAAAATCTGTAACACATGAAAAACATAAAAAATATCAAGCCCATTAAATTAACACAATTTCTCCTTAAGGAGCTTATTCCCCTCTAGTATCTGAGATTTGGTGTGGAATATGTCCTGCCATGATAGAAGGATCTCAATCATCAGTTTATTGATACCCAAAACGCTAGTGTCAGCGAGCTACTCAATCATAATAAAATACACTTAGAATATTAGATTCACTAGTAGTAGAAGAAGTCTAGAAATTTTATTTTAAAAATGAGAGAAAATCCTTCAATTTATAGAAAACAAAGTGTAGTACGGAAAAGTTCGTATTGTGCCTTATCGGAAAGGTCACAAACGTTTCATTAAGTCAAAATCTTTTAGAAAGTTCGTCATCTTTCATAAAAGTCACAACTTTTCAATAAAGTCACAACTTTTCATTAAAGTCACAACTTTTCATAAAAGTCGCAACCTTTCATAGAAGTCGCAACTCTTCATTTTCCACTCATACCATTAAAAACTCAACACGTTCCTAAATTTGAGATCAAGACTAAAGCAACAAATTAGTCCTAGTTCAAGTTTAATTTAACCTATGAAGGAATTGCAAAAAAATATTGGTAGATGAGTATCAGTGCGCTTGTGCATGCTACGTGAAATAGTGCTAATATGAAAGCCTTGACGATAAAGATGTGAAACATGTAGACATTGAAATTAAAAGGAACTAGCTTGACATTACGTAAAATAACTTGTAGTCAAAGTTAATGTGACATGATCCAGAGGGTCTACTAAAAGGGTCCTGTGCTGCATCAGCTAAATATGTTTGTTAAGAAAGGGGTATCATTTCTTTATACAGGTGGTGTTAGATTGTATATCTAGTACAATTTTCGTTGAGAAAGGGGTATCATTTCTTTATACAGGTGGTGTGAGATTGTATAGCTAATACAATTTTCATTTGCTATATGCAGAAGAAATTCAAATGGTTCTCTCACTATAGGGATGCTATACAACGTAATTTTTTGAAAAGGGTATATGAAAGGATGACACAACTTTTTCAAGATGTTAGAAAAACATGCCTTTGAAGCCACATTGGATGGGGGATGTGGTATTCAAGGAGTGAAGGGGCACTGGAGTCTCCTGCATTTAGGATGATATCCGAATAGAATAAAAATTTTGTGATTCAAATGCTGGTGCATTACTTCATACAGTTGGTTGTATACCTTATCGAGTAATTTACTAGAGAATGGTAATCATAAATCTCTTCAGATATATTTTCTTTAAGAAAATAACATCATATTAAACATTGATAAGACCAATGTCTTCTTTCATTAGAGAAAGAATCCACTGGAAAAGATCCATCAATTTCAGAATTTTATTTTCGAAGTCATCACAAGAAAAGTGATATGAGTTGGATAAATGAGAAAGCTAGATCTTCTTATGTAAGTATTCATTCGCGCTATTCTTTTTTCTATTAAATATTTTATTTGATTGTGTTAAAATATTTCCATTTGTGTTTCTTTAAGTTGTGTTACATGTATATCTTCGTGAATGTATCAAGTGTTCTAAAATGCCATCAACGGTTGTTATTGTTGTTTTTTGGAATCTGCGTGGTGTATCAAGTTTATCAGTTGATAATTCTGGTTGGGTTTGAATGTCTAAAAAGTTTCAAATTTACACAACATTTATATTCACACATGACAAGATGTTTACACTTACAAAATTTTTCTTTAGAGACTTCCACAACTTCTTTAGAATTCAAATTATTTTTTTCATGACAATGGTAAAATTAAGAGTTCAAATGGTTTCTTCTTCAGCTGCTCTGAAGCTTAAATCCAAATCACTGCTGGAGTACATTGCAGATGCAGAGTTATTTTCCATGTCAATGTTGATGTAAATTTAGTTTAGTTTCCAAGTTGTCCACTTAGTGTTTCATTTCCTTATTGCTATTAGGGGGATTTGTTTTTGTTGTTGTGGAGTAACTTATTTCCTTAGAGAGACATTATACTGTATAGTGTCAGCCAACCTTTTCCTTTTGAATCCAACTGTATAGAGCCCGCCTTTTTCCTCCCACTTGTTTACGCCCAGGATATAGCCCCGGGACATGACACAAAAAATTATCAAAACCTCTATATCCTTGATCAAAATTCCAAAATAATATTCTAGAATGAAATTTTGAAAACTACAGTTTTAGTAATATGTGTAAAATTCCAGAACTATTTAGAAGTCCTTCTCTTCTTTTGAAAAATAAGATTTATAATTTCACAGAATTTCAACATCGGAGTCACTGAAGGAAGTAAGTAAGGCTTCATCGACCCGATCAGCGATGCATCGAGTGCTCCTCCTCTAGGATTTTTGATGTGGCTTTTCACTGTCTCTTTTCTATATCATTTGGCGATTCTCTTGCCCATCTATTTGGCATGTCGCCAAAATGCTAATCTGCTCACCAAGTTTGTCTTGTCCATGGGCTGGCCTGCTACAACTTTAGGTGAGATGGAGGTCCACTTTGGCTACTCGCCGGGTGGCTTTGGCGAGTACCAACTTCGCTTTACATCAACATTTTCAGATTTTTTGCTCATATTTGCGTTGTAGTGTCCTTGCTTTGCTCTTTTACTTCACTGCTGCATGTTAAATTTAACATCATTTATGAGCATAAATTAGGCATAGAAGATTCTAATTTCTCGAGTATTAAGCCCTAAATGGGTCGAAATCTAGATAACGAACAACTACATTTCATACAATTCAAAGTGTAGGCGGTTACAATCAAGTATAAACCCAGCTAAAAATTGGGATCGATCCCACCGAGAGCGACACAAAATGGAGTTCACTTACGAATTAAAAAGGGTGCTCTCGTCCTTTGTAGAAGTAAACATTATCAAATCAAGTTAAATTATATTTCATGGGTTGAATACTAGCGTCAAATGTGGGGATCAAAGTACCAATTAACAACTATTAAAATAGTTGAGTAATAAACTAAAGAAGGATTCTCGCGGATGTGATCGATTAAATTTTAATTTCACAATATGGGTGATTAAATTTTCTAAAACACATTGAATCTTAGTGGGTAGGCTATTTTTTAAATGGTATAGTCATATCTCGATCAACTACCATGATATATGTGAGTTCTCTTGAACCTCACAAAACATAACAACAAGAACAACCCAAAACCTCAATTAATATACTCTATCGATTTAGATTGATACAATCGAATTCAAATTCATTTCTAAGTCTGAATCAACAATAACTCAATGACTACAATCATTAATTGATAGTCTTAATTAAAAAACATCTCAAGCAAATTTAGAATACTAAGTTATAATTGGATTTGTCACTACAATTCATGAATTGAAGCACAACTATCAATCAAACCCACTTCATCAACAATTAAATCAGTAAATACTAACACCATAAGCTAACTAGACTATTTAATCGCATAATCACACCTCCAAGACTTGTGATTTTAGCCACACATCATAAAAGAAAAGAAATTATCACCCACTATATTTTCCCTCAAATGGGTAATAGAATTCGAGTCTTCACAATGCTTGAAATGAACTTCAAATTAAACCCCAATTCAAAATTCTAATAAAAAAAATACTAAAATCAGTGATTGAATAAAAAACCCAGATTTAGAATGTGTCCGAATTTTTTGAACTGGAAGATCCCTTTTTCGTCTTTAAAATTTCAATTATACTCTTCCATATTTTATGCTTTAGGAAAAATCGATAGAGTAAGTCGTGTGCTGCCGACCAGGTCGGCGATGCCTCGCATATGAATTTCATCACCTGCCTCGCTAGGTTTTTTAGCACTTCCTTCCTGTAACTTTAGGTGATCCAAGTCGGGCTCGCCAACCTGTTCGGCGATGCACCAAGTCATCCTTCATTTCTCCTTTATGGTTTTCATTTTTACAACTCGCTCTGTAATTCTGCCGAAGTAAGTCACAATCATTGATCAAGTAAGTGAAATGCTAATTTTCCTTCCAGTTGTTGTTTGTCTTTTCCCTGGGTTGACATTTTGGAACCTTCGGTAATCTGAAGAGAGAATAGGTAGTTTGCGGAGTCATCATGGCGATCATCAACCTTACATTTGTTCGATCTTTTCCCCGCCATTGTTCCCGTAATGTCCTTGCCTTAATCTCTTACCTTGATTGCTGGAAATTTTTGTTTTAACATCAATTTAGAGCATAAAGTAGGCATTGAAAGCACTAAAACTATGAATATTAAGCCCTAAATGAGTCGAAATCCCCAACTTGTAAAATCCCCAACACATCAATACCCCGAACTTAATTTTTTGCTTTTTATCAAGTAAACACAAGATCAATCAAGTCAAAAGGGACGTATATAAATAGTGCTACTTGAGAATCAACATGAATGCATACGAGGTTCAATCCTCAAAAGCAATGTTTATTTGTGCAGTGAACGTTTGAAATGGTAACTAGCCATCATAAAAAGGTAAAAATCACAATGTTTGCATCAAATACAAATTCTAGCTCAACAAGAGTACTGTAATGAATTCACATCATCAAAATAAAAGATCATATCATATGGAATAAAAATCAACTCTCATAGTATCAAAGATAAACACATGCATGATTTTAACCATATGCTTGCCCGTATATTTCTATAAACTCATCATCCGCTCAATCAAGATCTTTGAAGGCTTGTTACGGGGTTAATTGTAAATGCATGATCATTTTGACTTAGTGACTTCTTTCGTCATGAAGCATGACTTGCATTTTACTTCTTCTACCTCTCTTTCACTCTTTTCATTTTCAAAATCCACCCTCAGTGTTTTCAAGCATAAAACTTATTGTTACTCACTAGATACCCCTTTTATATCCACCAATGCACAAATTGCAACAAAATTTTCAATATATTTCTTTTGTTTCTTTCTTTTCTTATACGGATAGGTTCCATATTTTTGGAAAAAAATTTCAAGGTTGAATTTCACAAACTTATTGATCAGTTTTTCCCCTCGCTTTCACCATACCCCAAATTAGGCTTTTGGCCTAAGTTGCCTATTCATACAAAACAAGGCAACATGAAGGTTTTAGGCGGGGAGAAAAGAGGCTATAAATGTGTTCATGTTTCATCTGCAGAAAATTTTAGGCTCAAATGGGGTAAAGTTAGGTTGACACTCTCATAAGGTTGTCACAAATAGGTATAGTAGCAATTTGGTTTTACTCTCACAAAATTTTGCTGAAGTTCATGTCGTTCAATTACTTATGCTAATCAATTTGACCAACAGGGGATGTTGTAGGTATCACCAAGCATATGTTTGAAGAAAACCTCAACACATAGGGCATTCAACACAATCATCGATCATACCTCTACCAGTTAATCTTGCATGAAAGGATCATCAAAAGACTCATTTTGTGCAATTGACTAGTGTCTTTAAGATTCTTAAAGTCTAAACATGACTTATGCAACTCAAATTTTTCTCATTGACTTGAACAAACATATAATTTAATAAATAGCACGGATGCAGCATGAGTTTTCGGTACTTCTAATGCATTTCACTTCAAGGTTGTATGTCTCTTGAGCATTTTTGTATTGGTTTTAACAAGTTTAGTGTCTTGGTTTGCAAGAAAGATGTTCAGACATAAAACGACGGAGACAATTGAGCCAGTACAAAAAAGGACCTAGAGTGGAAATCGGTAGTCCGTCGTTCAATCAATGCCCTGTAAATGAGTAGCCAAGGCATTGGAGGAAATAAGGGTTCCAGTACCTCATACTTAAAGAATCTATATGGAGTCTTGGATGAGAATTGACGGATCATGTTGTTGGTCCATTGTTTGATTCAGAACAAGATGCAATCCAGAAGGTGAAATAATTTTCTCATTCCTGGATGACGGAAGCAGTATGCAATCCAGAAAGTGAAATAATTTTCTTATTCCTGGATGACGGAAGCAATTCACGGACCATCGATCGATCGACGACCCTTTAATGATCTTGTAGTTTGAAATTGCGTGTCTGAACAAACTTTCCTTATTTAAAATTATTAAACCTCATTTTTAGAGTTAGATACAGTTACCGTTGTTTTATTTTATGTTTTTGAGATAAGTTT
Organism: Solanum habrochaites; assembly: GCA_027704765.1. Classification (NCBI taxonomy): domain Eukaryota; kingdom Viridiplantae; phylum Streptophyta; class Magnoliopsida; order Solanales; family Solanaceae; genus Solanum; species Solanum habrochaites. The sequence goes on along the minus strand of JAKWJA010000972.1, from coordinate 20,709 downwards.
TTGCAACTTTGGGTACATAATTGATTTCGGGATTTGGTTTTGAAGCATTTGGTTTTGCAGTTCAAGTGCAATTTCTGATTTTATTATTTTAAGTACTTAAGTTCATGATTTCTTTATCTATTGATATAAATTGTTTTCTTACAATATTGTGTTGTGGGAACCTTGAGGGATTAACAAAGTATAACTAGTAATTAAATAATTCTTGAATAGTATTTATTGATAATTCTTTCATTTAGAATTCTTTTTAGCGAGTGCACGTGTTAGAACTCTTCTTGTTTGTACTAGCCGGACCAAGGAGGTAGTTTATAAAAAAAGAATTATCAACATAGATTTGATGTGATACTATATAATATGCTAGTGTCGATTGGTTCCAAGTAATAATTAAGTAATACATCGGTTATGATGTCTAATATGAGGTAATGGTAAGGATTAGAAAATTATACACACGTAGGCAATATCCCATTTATCCAGGTGACACCAAAATGTGATCTATAAGAGGTTGATCGGTGGAATGGGTTGAAGAAGGATATAGCAAACTTTGTGGCCAAATGTCCAAATTTTTAACATGTCAAGGACAAACATCAAAGACCAGGATGGTTAATTAAGGATATAGCTATTCCTACTTGAAAGTGGGAAGATGTCATATTGGACTTCCTTATGGTTTTGATCGTACAATAAGAAAAATTAACTCGATATGGGTTATTGTTGATAGGTTGAAATTTTTGTCCCATTTTATCCCCATCAAAACAACTTATAAGGCAGAGGAATATGCTAAGTTGTATCTGAAAGAGATTGTGAGAATGCATGGGGTCCCTTTGTCCATCATTTCGGATAGAGGTTCCCAATTCACTTCTCACATTTGGATGTCCTTCCAAAAGGGGATAGGTAGTCAAGTGAAAGTTATTACCTCTTTTGACCTCGTATGTATGGCCAAGAGAAATGCACCATCAAAACCATAGAGTTCATGTTACAGTGTGTGCCATTGAATTCAAGGGTAACTGGACTCACCACGTTCTTTTGATAGAATTCTCTTACAACAATAACTACCATTCGAGTATCTCTATGGCACCATTTGAATAACTCTATCATAGGAGGTGTTGGTCTACAGTTGGGTGGTTTTGAGGTTGGTCAATTTGAACTTCTTGTTCCCGAGATAGTCTATAAGGCCATGGCAAAATTTCATTTGATGAGGAATAGGTTGAAAACAACCTACAGTTTGCAAAAATCTTATGCTGACAGTAGAAGGAGGGGTCTAGTTTTTCAAATAGGTGATTGAGTAAGGGTGATGAGTTTTTGTAAAAAGAGGAAGCTTAGTCTTCAATATGTGGGATCTTATGAAATATTGAAGCAGGTCGTGGAAGTAGCTTATGAGTTAAAGTTACCAAAAGAATTCGCCCCGATTCACCAGGTATTTCATGTCTCTATACTCAAGCAATATATAGGCGACCCAGTGTATTTACTCTCGATAGAAGGGTTAGAGGTGAGTAATAACCTTTCTGATGAAAAGGTTCTAGTTGATATATTAGATAGTCAATTCAAGAAATTAAGGAATGAAGAAGTTTCGTCCATCAAAGTCCTATTGAGAAACCATTTAGTTGAGGATGCTACATAGGAGGTCGAGGACAACATGAGGTCCCTCTATATCCTCATCGTTTTCCTCTTTCACCCAGCCAAGGTTGACGTTAGTAGTTTCTTTTAAAAGAAATTTATGAAAAATATTGAACTAAGCTTGTTTTTCAAGTATTTACATGTCTTTGTAAAAGGTTCATGCTTAAACTGAATTTTCATGAAATATGTTCTAATGGTTAACTTTCACTTATGTGTACTTTGTTATATTTTCCTTCATAAAAGTTGTAGTGAGAATGCTTGATGAAGTGTTCGAGAAGGTAGTTCCTCCTTATGACATATGAAATTATGAGTCCTTATCTGTGATAAATTGTTAATTGAGTTTCAATGTTTTAATTCTACAATTATTTGTTGAATGTTTTCGAGAATTCCACCTATAATATGTGACTCATTATGATTGGGTTGTTTTTTGGATTCTAGTATTTAGTCTCTTTCTTTTACCATAAGTGTTACACCCTTAAAATGAAATTAGGTAGATCAAGCCTCACATGTGTATAAAAAGGTTAATAGCATGTTAATAAAGTGTTTTAAAACATGTATAGTTCGTTTTAAGTTGTTTTGAGGTCAAACTTCAATGAACATCCAAGACGATTGAAAGTTAGCCTTGAAAAGTGCTAGTGTGTTCTAGTATTCCTTAAAATGTTTTATGTGTTTTATGGTGATTAAAATTATAGAAAAGGACCTTAACAAGTATACGAGTATATTAAGGATCAAAACGTATAGGCATCACTCCCCAAGGACCGCCCTCTGCGACACAGTGCTGTCCCTGGATGATTTTTAAAAATAACTTCTAGGGCAGTGGAGTATGTGTTGTGTCCACGACACAGAGCAACTTTTGTCCTATGGAGAACGTAGTCCGCGACGCGAACCTATTTCACCAAGGAACAAAAAGAGGCTACCTTGGGAAGGTTGTTGTCCCAGGGTTGTGTCCTCCCCAAGGACCTCCCTAAGGGTCCTTTAGGAGGATCCAACTTTGGGACAACAACCTTCCCAAGGCAGCCGCTTTTTGTTCCTTGGTGAAATAGGTTCGCGTCGCGGACTAGGTTCTTCATAGGACAAAAGTTTCTCCGTGTTGTGGACACAACACATACTCCACATTCCTTAAAGTTATTTTCAAAAATCATGCAGGAACAGTACTGTGTCGCAGACTTGCTCCCTTACCAGATTCCGAAAATGAAAGTTATCTTTAACATGTCTAAAAGTCCTAATAAATTTGGGGGTGTGTTGGTAACTTTGGGTGACTGTTATAAAGTTTTTTCCAGACATATTTAATCCCTTTCAAAAGTCAAAACCCCAAAACTTTATTCATTCCAAATTCTCTAAAACCTCCATTGAAGACCAAAACATAAGTTCAAGCTAGGGGATGATTTTGTATGCTTTCTTCTCAAATTTTTCATGGGTAGTCCATCAATAAGATATGGTAATAGTTTACCCTTAGTTATCTTCCATCTTAAGAGTTCAATCAATGATTTTCAACCGTTATTCAAAGACCAAAATTCCCAGCATTCAATCTAGTCCTAGGCTCACTGTCAAATTGATTTAAAAGTCATTATAATTATGGATGTATGTTTATTTAATTTTTTATTTATGAATTTCAATCCAATTTCATGAAGAACCCATGATCCTCCTAATTTTCAAATTGGCCAGTAATATGGGTCTTTTGATCTTGATTTCATGTTTATAGAATTGTGATTAGATTGTATTGAATTGTTTGTTTCTATCACTATAGATATCAATTAAATATGAATTATGGAATAATGATCAAAGATTATCATATATTGGATATTTGGTGAGTTGACCCATTTTCTTTAATTATTTTAGAACGTATATTGAACTTTACTGATTGGTATTAATCCATTTACGGTGGCGATGTTTACATTCTTGTACATTTTTATATGATATTATCATGGCCTTCAAGGCATTTTGTATGATATGAATTGATATGATGATTCCCTGTTAAGGAAGTTGAAAGATTTAGCCTTGATTATAATATCATGTTCCAATGTGTAATGTGATGTATTGCATGACCTAGGTGTGGGGATTATACTATGTGTACATGTGTAATGATCATGGAACAACTAGGTGTGGTATAAATTGCTAATGATGAAGAACATCATTGTTGAATAACCCAAACCTTATTGAACCCTATGAATGAGTGATCAAAGTAAGCTAAGAGTCTTCTATTCTATTATTAAATATGTACTTTAATCCTCTTATGTAATATGAGTGTGTGTAGTCTATATTCTTAAATACTCGAGATGTATTTGACTCAAGAACTAAAAGAATGTTGTACATGTGTTGTGATATTTAGAATTTTTCTTTCTAAATGATATGTGATAGCCATTATGCGATCACGTTGACCAATTTACACACACACAGTTCATGCATATCAAGGAGTATGGTAGATTCACGATTGCTTAGTAAAGGATTGTTCAGATATGATTCATTACCTATTTCTATGAATGTAAAGGATATGATTAATCATGTTATGAACATGTGTGACTAATGCTGTTTATGTATACCATACATATTTATACACACACACATGCATGTATTAATGAAGTATGTTAATGGTAGTCTAATGAATAAGAGAGTCTCTTGAAAGGTATTACTCAATTGTACTCTAAACTAAACTATAAGATGAATATGATATAATTCTGTGAAATGACATTCTCACATAATGAATGTTCAATGATGAACAAACATTCTCATATTCGACACCTTTAAGATATATGTTGTATGATAGAGTAAGTCCCTAAAGCCTAATATTTATGAAAAAATGTTTTCTAAAGGCTTAGTGATGTTTAAAAAAGGATTTTATTCTTAGTACAGAGTGAACATAACAAATAAGAGTAGGAGCTTCACGTTAGTATGTCTGGCTTCCCAGAAGAGAACCTCACGTTTAGCAAGTCTGGGTTGTTGTCTCATGAGATAAAAACCTCCATGTTATTAAGTCAAGGTTTCAAGTAGCAATCTTTTTTTTCTATAACTATGTGCCCCAGCATGTTTTTAGCTAAGTGGATCCATTAGAACAACTAATTTGTATGAAGGTCCTACCATGGAAAGTAGTACCCTCTCTTTTTCAGTGTGGGAATAGAACATCGGATTCCATGTATCTCACATGGTCTATGTAGGTTATGGCTATGTATCCCAAAGGTTGAGAAAAGAACTAAGATAAGAATATGAACTCTAATATAAATTCCTTGAGAAGTGTACTTAGCATAGGAAGGAATATGGACCCTACTTATGCATTGCACTTGATCATTGCAAGAAAGGATAGGATTGAAGTCTTTCATGAAATAAATACTTACGTTATGTATGACTTGTATGAAGGAAGTTAAGTGACTTTGTTATGTCAAGACATGAATCATAACAATGAATGTGTACTTACACTTGTGGTTTCTAAATGAGGTTACTTAGTATATGTGGGGGTATAGGACTCAGTGTACATTTGAGAAGTAAGATTATGAAGGGGTTATGAGTGTGGTTTACATATGATATGAACTAAATAAGTTATGAAAGAGGTAATAGTGAAATAAAAAGTCCTTATATGATTCTATGAAGTTTATGGCCTCATGTCTATTTATAAATGAAAGTGTTATGACCTGTTAAATATGTTATTTCTAGTCTAGGGTGACTTCTTATGTACACTTGGTGGAAGTATTATTATGGGATATTACCTACATATTGAACTACTGAGACTTAGGAGTTTTCTTAGGTGATGGTCCTGTTGTGAAGTTGATGTATATGGGGTGCTTAAGACTTATAAATATATGTGGTTGCATTATGAATCATATTATGGAAGGATATTGTAAGGTTAGCTCAAGGGGATACATTGTACTAAGTACACTTGAAGGTTACTTAAGGAAAAAATTAAGATAAAAGAGAGGTAATGTACTGTATGTATTGAATATGTCTCATAGTGTATAAGTGACTTTATGTGATACTATGACTAGTATCTATATCTATATGATGTATGTGAACTATATTGAGCTTATATATTCCTATGTTCATGAAATTTAAAAGACACGTTGCATGATTTCAAATGAAATATCCTCTTTAAATGCATGTTTTTGCGCCAAACATAGTGCATTCTTGTACTAATACCATATTCTTCACATTTTATACAAAGTGTAGGTGTTGATGGCTAGAGGATGTCTCCTAAGTGAAGATATTTGACATATATATATCAAGTTCAAAGAAAAAGCATCCTTACGATTCAACGATTTTCGATGTCAAGTTCTTGTACAGATTATGTAATAGATTAGATATTATTTTATGTTTTTAAAGGTCCCTATTCTACTCTATTGGTGTTGAGTCTAAGATGGAAAAGAGAATTAGATTCTAACTATATATATATATGTTTTTAAATTTATGCGATGAATAATATCTAAGGGCTTGTACAAGACCTCTAACATGTATCGTACGACTTGGGACAATCTAAGGATGCCATAACTTCTAGAGTATACCCTCGGGTCGTAACAAACATTGTATTAGAGCATAAGATTTTGTAATTTGTCTTTAGGTTTCAATGTCTTGTATTGCCATGCTTAGTAGAGTCTCATTCATCGATGGTGAGTCACGACACATTTAAGAGTGAGACTATATAGGACAATAGAGTTTTTCTTCTTCACTATTTTCATGTCGTGCCATATAACTAAGCCCTATATGATCTCTCTCTTATGTTTCCTTATCTGGATGTGTTTTCGATGTGATTGTTTAGACTGGGATGAAGTCTCAATTCTTGAGATAAAAAAAGGTGACTTCTGATGTTGATCTTGGTTTACGGTTTGATGAGTATATTTGAAGGTAAATCTAACATATGTTGATGTAATGCCATTTATGTATATAGATAGTTTATGAGGAATGATATGTTATGTTAAAATTTATGATATGATATGGTTATAGCTTGTTAGTAGTTGTTATGGTTTAATGGAGTTCCCCTTGGAATGATAGAATGCTTTATGATTATGTAGGATGGTAGCATGATGATATGATATAGGCTTGAAAAATATTAGAGAATGTTGCAAGTAGTGAGAAAGATGAATGTTGCCTTGTATACATGAAATGCTTTAGAGTTGTCCCTGTGTGGACTGTAATCCTTTGTGTTTTATCAAAAAAAGGAATTTGAAAAGAGTTTGTTTTATTTTTAGAATTATTTTCGACTTTTAGGAGTCGCCACTTAATTTTTTAAGAAAAAATCAAGAAAAACTCATTTTCTAAAACAACTTAAACAGAAAATTTGTTTTGAAAATATTTTAGGGGGTTCGGGATTCTTATTAGTGTCTTAGGAAGGTGTAAGGCACCTAAGACACTCCACTAACTTACGGTTTTCCGGCGATTAACTTTTTTGACTATTTTGCGATTTTGAAGTTGAACCTTTATTAGAATTTTACTTAATCAAATTCACAAGTTGAAATATTGCTCGTTTACCTTGCCATTTTTGCGAATCTATTTAGAAGTTAAGATTTTATCTAGACAGACTTTACAAATTTTAAAATACTTATAATTTTTAAGATTTAGTTTTGACTTGATAAAATAGAAAGGCTCTTCAAAGGGGATTTGGAGTTTTCTAGGCTTAGACTAACGACATTTAGACAACGCACATAAGCAAGTAATAAAGAGAGAGAGAGAGAGAGAGAGAGAGAGAGAGAGATTTTGGGTCCAAATTCGGGTTCTGTTCGCCTTGACCGAATTTTAGACCCACCTGCTTTTGGGTTTTAACCCATTTTTCACCTGTCCTAATCTAAACATATAAAAGACATAAGAAAAATAAACGACAAGGGCTTAGGCCCATTACAAATAAAATACAAGAAAATAGGCATAAATAAAATTTCTTCCACTTGGCCTCCTTCAAGTTCCTTCGATCTTCATGGAATTTTGATTCTTGCATGCCCTGCCTTGGTAGGTTGACTCGGTGATAGAAGATACGAGTCTCTACGACTATCTCGAACGCGAAGGGGGAGAGTTTGTAGGGAACTGACAAAGTATTAAAAAATAAATATATTCAGAACAAATCAGAATACACAAAATTTGACCCTTTGCCCAGAGATGTGGGTATACTAACTTAAGAAACATATCTCCTGCAACCCTTAGACAATGACCGCATATCTAAAAATAAACTCCAATATTCCACCGCTAACTTGAAAAGGAGCTATAATTAAGCATATGAAGTCACGAAATAAAAAGTTTCACCTAAACATGGGAACGAAGCTGGTATTAAATAGTAATATTATTAAGCCAAAACAGATTGCCTCCCACCCGTTTGAAGGATGAAAACTAATATCCAATGCGAGGTAAGCTAAGGCATGGTAACATATTCCCATAATAAGCTACCACTGCTTTGACAAATTTCATAAAAAAAAAACTAACGCAATCCTAAAATACGACTCCATCTCGAAGGCGATACACCTAATAACTTTGAAACAAACAAGATACTCGCAGTAAGACTATAACTTAACTCGATAATACCCTCACTAAGACACTAATGTCATGCTAGAACTGAAACACTATAATGCGGAACAAACAGCCATAAAGGAAAAACAGGGTAAAAAATTATCAAAAACCTACGGGGTCAATGGACAATAAGGCAAGATTTTAGCCTTCCCGAACAATCCCATAACACTAGTCAGGCAAAGAAATCATGAGACAAATGCTTAATCAGACGAATGAGGCAAAGATATAACCACATGACAATTATCAGTAAGAAGAATTTGATACCATGGAATTTTAAAAGAAGTCGGACTTAGAAAGAAAAGAAAACTATAGACGGACGAACGAGCATGGATGGTAGGAGAGTAAAACAGACATTTGACATAATGAAACAGTACTTTATGCTGACAACAAATAGATCAAATAAAACCGAAGCAACGATCAATCGAGGGAAAGGAACCTAAGAACAAAACAAACAGGCCAAACCTCAAACTTCGACCTCTCGATTCATCCTTTCAACTTGGGGTGAAAGAATGAGGGATGAGATTTTGAATGTTCATACTTATATTATACACCTTCCAAATACAACTCTCAAAATCCATGCAAAAAGAACAAACAAACAAACAACACAAAACATCATCATAAAATCTGCGGACCTCCAAACTACAGCCAAACAACATATTCGTTCAAATAATCCAACAAGAACACATGAGTTATATTGTGTAATTCAAACAGTCACACAAATCCTCCAACCAGCAAACACACCGAGAACAACAACACCAACAAACCAAGGGCATACAATAGAAATTCTTCACCCTCAAACCGTCAAGTCGAGACCAAGAATAGAGGAGAACTACGTAAAGAAATAAAAGGTGTTTACCTGGTGATGAGCAGCGGAACAGGGACGGGTGAGAAGGAGAGCCACGACTTCATGCTACAGGTGACACGAACGACGGCTACGCTGTTTCGAAGGAACACCGCAGTTGAACATGCCGAGACGGAACAGAGTTTTTCTCGATATTTCTCAACTTCTTGTGTTGATCGCTGTGCCTATCACGTCATTGTACACCTTTTTAGAAAAGATTAGACACTATTTTCTGAAAGGAAATCGACCAAAAACAGCACAACAAAACGACTTCCTGAAGAAACTCACATAACAAAAAAGAAGCTTACTTACTACTGCTACTAACTAACTAACATTACACAACCTAAAAAAAACTTTCAAACCCCAAAAATCTAATCCTCTTCTCTATGTTCCAATTCCCTTTTTGAAAAAAATCCAACCTAAACTTTCAATGAAAAATCCTTTCATTTTCTGAGAAACAACAGAACAAACCAAAAATTTCAAACAGAAATTTCCCAACCCAAATTTCTAACCAAAAAATCTAACCCCATTTCTAAGGATGAGGGGGGGTTTATATAGAGAAATCGTTAGGGTTTTAGGATGAAGAGGGATGGACGCTACTTTCAGGCCCATTTTCGAATTTGAAATTCAAAATCTCCCAAGATGAGGAATATCCCCTTTTGATGCTCCGAATCTCCAACGGATGGGATTGAAGTGGACGGCTTGGATCGACCTCAACGTCCTTGTGCTCTTGCGTGGCAAATTTGGCGTAAATTCATTAACGAGCTTACTTACCTAGTAATAAAATTTTAAGAATAGTGACTCATAATTTTAAACTAAGATGGAATGATTATCAAAATCAAAATATTTTGGGATGATTTTCGAATATACACAAGATATACCGGCTATATACACAACTATGTAAACATTATATCGTTATATTTTTGCAAAATTATTAAACTAATTAATTTAAATTATTTGGAAAATCTAGGAAGCTCGATAATTAATTTATACCGGCGTGGGTCAAAAATTGGGTGTCAACAACTGTCACTCATTTTACTTGGGTTGATGCAAGCAACTCGAGGAAAATGAAATTGACCAAACCAATTTTGACCAACCCCATTCATTTTAAAGAAAGGATTCGACACAGGATTTTTGAATTATGGCCGAACCCTTGCAAACGGGTTTCCTACATATCTCAGGCTACATGAGAATTCAGGCCACTTGTAGTTCGATAAGCTTGATTTACCGCACGATTTGACAGAAATGGAAGCCACCCGACACTTAATTATGAAGGTATAGAAATGTTTGAGAATAGAATTCGAGAGCGAGTTTTGGAATACAGCCGAGTTTTCAACCTTGAATCCGCCTACATATCCTTAAACCTTCAGAATCAGGCTGTGTGTAGTTTGACTCAATCGGTGGAAAAGGAAACCTATTATGCTAGATAACCTTCGGTTTTGGAAAAGTGACACATTAATGAGTATGAAAAAAAGGCTTGTAACCTCTTAGCCATGAATGTGGCGCACTTCACACCCATAATTAAGAACTTACACAGACATAATTTCTGGATGCAAAACTTGCTTCTGATTAATCGAAACTTCCGGATTCGAGACTGAAACTGACAGAACTAAAGAAAGACCCGCATGCTTCGAGAGGGGTGGTTCGATTGTGGTGGAAGTCGCTCCTCTGCTCGCGTCCTAAGAGTTTAACATTCCTCTTTGGACTGTGTCCCAATTCGCTGCTAAGAAAAAGTTCCACGTTGTGCTGTATCCTTTTTTGATGTCGTCCGCACCTGTGGTTTTTGGAAAATTCATCCTTTTTGATGCTCTCGACAAAGACTGAGATAAAACTCGTCAGCTTAAAAAAAATGCAATTAGGATGGGAGACAGTGTCTTTTTACCATGTCGACACTTCATTGTTCTCCTCAATATTCGACGTCGACTCGATCGATCTGACGTCCAGCAAATAAAGCTTATGCCTTGTGTTTTTCAATATAATCTTCAATGTACTCTATACTTGATATCTAAATAAATAAATGTTGATGCGATATTGATGTCTCTGTTGTCGTTATCTTCGATGCTCTTCTTGATGTTTACTTTTATCAAAAATAAAAGAATGCAGTTGAGGCCGACGGATAAATGTTGAGGCCGACGGATAAATATTGCTCTTGGGATACACGATTTCCCTTTCTTTATCCATGTATGTCCTCTTCCGGGGCATGAATATCTTCCCGCGACACGTAAATTTCTGCGAGGTATGAAATCCTCTCGCAATGCATAACTTTCAGCGAGGCATGAAATCTTCTCGCGATGTGCAAATTTCAACGAGGCATGGATCCTTCTCGTGATGCATAAATTTCGGCGACGCATGAACTCTTCTCACGATGTCTAAATTTCAGCGAGTCATAAAATCTTCTCGCGATGTATAAATTTTTACGAGGCATGAAATCTTCTCGTCGTGCATAAATTCCAGCGAGGTATAAAGCCTTCTCGCGATATATAAATTTGACGAGGCGTGAAATCTTCTCGTCGCATAAATTCCAGCGAGGTATAAAGTCTTCCCGTAATGTATAAATTTCAAATTCGCGATGCATGATTTTCAACGAGGCATGGATTCTTCTCGTGATGCATTAACTCCAACGAGGTATAAAGCCTTCTCGCGATATATAAATTTGACGAGGCATGAAATCTTCTCGTCGTGCATAAATTCAAGCGAGGTATAAAGTTTTCTCGCGATATATATAAATTTAACGAGGCATGGAGTCTTCTCGTCTAGCATAAATTCCAGCGAGGTATAAAGTCTTCTCGCGATATATATAAATTTGACGAGGCATGTAGTCTTCTCGTCGAGCATAAATTCCAGCGAGGTATAAAGTCTTCTCGCGATGTATAAATTTCAAATTCGCGATGCATGATTTTTGCGATGCATGACTTTTCGCAATGCATGATTTTCCGCGATGCATGATTTTCCGCAATGCATGATTTCCACGATGCACGATTTTCCACAATGCATGATTTCCGCAATGCATGATTTTCCGCAATGCATGATTTTTGCGATGCATGTTTTTCCGCAATGCATGATTTTCGTGATGCATGATTTTTGCGCAATGCATGATTTTCCGCGATGCATGATTTTCCACAATGCATAATTTCCGCGATGCATGATTTTTTGCGAGGTATAAAGTCTTCTCGCTATGCATAAATTTGACGAGGCATGAAATCTTCTCCTCATGCATAATTATTGACTTGCAATGCATGATTTTTGCGATGCATGATTTTAAACGAGGCCTGGATGGCTCGATAATGTTCCAACTGTAACGAGGTGGATGGCTCGATAATGTTCCAACTGTAACGAGGTGGATAGCTCGATAATGTTCCACTGTAACGAGGTGGATGGCTCGATAATGTTCCAACTATAACGAGGTGGATGGCTCGATAATGTTCAAACTGTGACGAGGTGGATGTCTCGATAATGTTCCAACTGTAATGAGGTAGATGGCTCGATAATGTTCCAACTGTAATTAGGTGGATGGCTCGATAATGTTCCAACTGTAACGAGGTGGATGGCTCAATAATGTTCCACTGTAAGGTGGATGGATCGATAATGTTCCAACTGTAACGAGGTGGATGGCTCGATAATGTTCCAACTGTAACAAGGTGGATGCCTCGATAATGTTCCAACTGTAACGAGGTGGACGTCTCGATAATGTTCCAACTGTAACAAGGTGGATGGCTCGATAATGTTCCATTGTAACGAGGTGGATGGCTCGATAATGTTCCACTGTAACGAGGTGGATGTCTCGATAATGTTCCAACTGTAACGAGGTGGATGGCTCGATAATGTTCCACTGTAACGACGTGGATGTCTCGATAATGTTCCAACTGTAATGAGGTGGATAGCTTGATAATAGTCCAACTGTAATGAGGTGGACGGCTCGATAATAATCCAACTGTAACAAGGTGGACGGCTCGACAATATTCCTGCAAGATAAGAAGAAACTTGTTTATAAATCACTTGAGGCAATATAAAGAGATAGAGATAAAATGAGATGGAAGATTTTCTAGGTTTTGTTGAGGAGTCCACGATGGGTGCAAGTTACGCCTTTTGTCATTCTTGACAGCTTTATATAGCCATTTTTTGAATTCAATGTTCCTGCATCCAAAGAAAAATTCTTAGTTTGAAAGACTGATTTGTGTTGGTTTTGTCTCCATGCTCCTTCTTGCTGTTGGCTTACACGCTCGCCCGTCTTTGTATGACATATTTGATGGAATTTTGAGGACCATCCTCACAAAATTTGTCCCGTTTTAAAATATATAAGAACTCTCATAACTTGTTCAATTAATTGTGAGTATGCTCTTTCTGGAATTTTGAGGTCCCTCCTCAAAATTTGTGCCAATTTACCTTAATAAGTAACAAATGGCATTTGTGGAATTTTTGAGATCATCTCAAAAATTCTGTCCCAGTTGCAAACTAGATTGTCGTAATTTTTGAGATCCACCCAAGGCTAATCTCCGTAGAATTTTGGTCTTCTGTTTTGACTTGTTAAAGACGTCCAACTTCAAATGAATTTTTGGGATCCTCTCAAAAATTCTGTCCAATTTCCATTATAAAGAGAAATGGAAATCTTACTGGGTATATGACTGAGCCGTTGTGGCGCCTACGTATCCCGTTGGAGCAGGAATAAGGTCAAACGTAGTTCCCCTCTTAAGGGTTAACCAAAATTGGAAGTTTTCAAAAAGAAATGATCGAGGTTGACAAAGGCCGCCTACGTGTCTCATTCTTGAGATATCAGGTCGAACGTAGTTCAAACAAGAAATGTGCGATACATTTTCAAAAGAAAGGTAACAAAACTTCATATGCAAAATTTTGGCCAATATTTGGCATTCTTCTTATCGACCTTTGATGATGAGTATCTTCAAATGACTCAGTTCAGAAATGTCTTGTACTCACTCTTGAGAATCCAATATGTCATCCATTCAGGTGGTTTCCTCAATATTGATTAAGTTGTTGTTGATCATGCTTTGTATCTTGTGCTTCAGAGTTGAACAATTCTCTGTGTCATGTCCAACGGCTCCTGAATGGTAAGCACACATGTGGTCGGCCCTGTAAAATTTTCCCAAAGGATTGGCTGGTCTTCCTTATATAGGATAGAGCATACCCATTGCTTTCAACCTTTCATAAAGTTGAGTTTGAGACTCCCTTAATGGTGTAAATACATTAGGAGCCTTCCTATGTTTTGGACGAGGAAGTTTTTCTGATTGACATTATGGTTTTGATATTCCCTTTGAGAAGCTGGCCTCATACGAGTAGCCGTGACCATACTTACCTCCTCCACTTTTCCTTTTGATTTATCCATATCACTAATTCTAGTGGATTTTCCATTAGATCGCAATGCTGTAAATTTGGTGAGCTTTCCAGTCTTGAAACCATCTTCCAAAGCTTCTCCCACTTAGACAATCTCGACAAACTTTTGTCCCATCATACACAACATTTTTTCATAGTACTCAGGCTCTTGAGTACGAATGAACATTTCAGTGATCTCACGTTAAGACATGGGAGGTTGAACTCTTGCGGCCTCTTTTCTCCAACGAAGAGCGTACTCTCGATAAGTTTCTATAGACTTCTGTTTGATCTTGTCCATGAAGTAGCGATCTAGGGCATCTTCTATGTTATGTCCAAATCTTTCTATGAAATTCTTTGCGAGTGCATTCCAACTTTTCCATTGTTTCAGCTCTTGTGATGTAAGCCACTCCAAAGCTTCCCCATTTAGACTTTGACTGAAGAGACACATCAATAATGCTTAATTTTTGCCAACTCCCATGAGTTGATCACAATAAACTTTCAGATGTGCTAGAGTATTTCCTGTTCCGTTATAAGTGACAAACTTTGGCACTTTGAACCCTTCCGGGAGGTCGAGATTTTGATGGATGCATAAATCCTTATAGCTCAATCCATCGACTTCAGAAATATAGTGCAACTCCTTCATGGCTTTCCTGACCTCTTCTTTCATATTCACCTTGACTACCTCTTCTTTTGACCTCCACTCTCTCTCCTGTTCCTTAAAATGATCAAGCTCGGAAAAGTTGGCATAAGGTTCATTTGGAATTGGGATTTGGAAAGTAGTCTTCTGAGGTATGGGTGGAAAAATGGAGGGATTCTGGGTATTTTGAGTGGCTTGATAATTTTGGGGGAGAGTTTGAGGATCGGCATTTTGGTTTTGAAGAAAGGGGAAGGTTTGAGCATTGTTCGTATCTCGGTTTTGAAGATGGGAGAAGGTTTGAGCCTTGTTTGTATTTTGGTTTTGAGGGAGATGGAGGATTTGAAGGTTAGTATCTTGAGGATGATGTGGTGCTTGACACGGCAAGGTGGCGTGACGAGGATTGGGGGTAGTTAAGTTAATGGTTGGAGGATTTTGAGCAGGGTTAGAGAGAAGGTTCTGAACTTGTTCCGTGCTTGGGGGAGGAAAGTGGAGTGGAGGTCTTCCATCCTTTGAAGGGTTGAAGGATGAAATTGGATTAGGCAAATATTGCATTCTTTGCATTTCGACCCTCATTTCGGCAACTTGTCGCATCAACTGCATAATCAATTCATTTTTGTCAGCAGCGGCGGGCTGAGCCATGTCAACATCATTCACTTTAATCTCCTCATTGTTATCCCCCATTGCTGTCTCTTTTTTTTTTTGTAAATTTTGATCGGCGAAGGAATCTTTGGGGTCTTAGACCTTGTGAAATACCGATGATCAACCAAATTACAAATACAGATCAGTTTTAAATACCTATCAATGAAAAAACTCAAACGGCCAGTATGTTAGTGCCTGGAGGTGGTAAATAATACAAGATATCAAATATAGCGTAAACACATAAGAGTTGCTTTATTCGGAGATAGACTGGCTCACAAATATAGAGAAACCAATATAGCGAAATGATTAAATAGACAGGGATTTGTCTACTTGACTTTGGGAATAGTGAATAAAAATGTCGACGTGAGTCGAGACAAAGTTGGCGGTATCTTTCATTACCGTACTTTGATTTTTGATTGAGATGTAACTCCAATTTCCTTGTAAGAGTCGGAAAAGATAAAATTTCTCAAAATTCTTTTGATGCTGTATCTTTTTCAGATATGTGTATTTGGACACACTTTTTATATTGGCTTGATATTTGTGCTTAGGGTATCTAATAGTATTTGGGGAAGAGTGAGCTAGAATATCTCCAGATAAAGCAACATATTCACATAGCAGTTATAGCACATAAATAAATATTGCGCGTTCTAAACATTTATGTGGCCCTTTTCTGCCAAGGGTAGTCCTAGCGCATTCGAATGATGCGTCGTGAGGTCGAAGACCTTAGACGCGATTTGGAGGGTTTTCTACTAAAATGGACTTAATACGCCTTGGGTATTAAGTCGTCCTAGGATGATGCCTAATTCGGTTTTGGTTTCGCTCTATCTTAGGATTTCTAGATTTGTTTTCAAATAGACGGTTACCCGAGTCGGACAAACATCGGGGTGGAGCTATCGAACAACGCTGGATGAACGCATTCCGACTATTTGTTCGATACTCCCAAATGACTTTTTGGGTATATCTGTGAGAAGTCGCGATAAACCGCGTAACTTCCGTTTCCTAATGCAATCTTATTGCCGTTTGGCGGAAGTTATGCCATGAAATGCAATTTTTGAAAACTAAAGCAATCTAAACAATTAAACAATTAATTACAAGTTAGTGAAATAGAGTTAATCTTAGGGTTAGAATCCTCCGTCCCCAGAGGAGTCGCCATTTATGTTTTATCAAAAAAAAGGATTTCGAAAAGAGTTTGTTTTATTTTTAGAGTTATTTTCGACTTTTAGGAGTCGCCACTTAATTTTTTAAGAAAAAATCAAGAAAAACTTATTTCCAAAAACAACTTAAACAGAAAATTTGTTTTGAAAATATTTTAGGGGGTTCGGGATTCTTTTTAGTGTCTTAGGAAGGTGTAAGTCACCTAAGACACTCCGCTAACTTAAGGTTTTCCGGCAATTAACTTATTTGACTATTTTGCGATTTTGAAGTTGAACCTTTATTAGAATTTTACTTAACCAAATTCTCAAGTTGAAATATTTCTCGTTTATCTTGCCATTTTTGCGAATCTATTTTGAAGTTAAGATTTTATCTAGACAGACTTAACGAATTTTAAAATACTTATCGTTTTTAAGATTTAGCTTTAACTTGATAAAATAGAAAGGCGCTTCAAAGGGGATTTGGAGTTTTCTAGGCTTAGACTAACGACATTTAGACAACGCACATAAGCAAGTATTAAAGAGAGAGAGAGAGAGAGAGAGAGGGAGAGAGATTTTGGGTCCAAATTTGGGTTCTGTTCGCCTTGACCGAATATTGGACCCACCTGCTTTTGGGTTTTAACCCATTTTCCACCTTTCCTAATCCAAACATATAAAAGACATAATAAAAATAAACGACAAGGGCTTAGGCCCATTACAAATAAATTACAAGAAAATAGGCATAAATAAAATTTTTTCCAATTCGCCTCCTTCAAGTTCCTTCGATCTTCATGGAATTTTGATTCTTGCATGTCCTGCCTTGGTAGGTTGACTCGGTGATAGAAGATACGAGTCTCTACGACTCTCTCGAACGCGAAGGGGGAGAGTTCGTAGGGAACTCACACGGATTTTACATGCCACAATGAAATAGGAGTTAAATTAGGGAATGCTCTCTCTAATAGATTTCAATTTCAATCATAAACACGTAATCACATGGCCAAAATAATGAATCTACAAAATGATGACATACCAAAGAACATAAGGCGAGCAAAGAGCATATTGCAGCTTAAAAGATGTACACAAAATAATAATAAGTAAATGAAAAATAGGAAACCAAATATACTTTCATGAGAAAAACATAGTCAAAACACATGAAACAGAATATAAGTGCCAAAATCTGCAAAACAATGCTACAAAGTATTAAAAAATAAATATATTCAGAACAAATCAGAATACACAGAATTTGACCCTTTGCCCAGAGATGTGGGTATACTAATTTAAGAAACATATCTCCTGCAACCCTTAGAAAATGACCGCATATATAAAAATAGACTCCAATATTCCACCGCTAACTTGAAAAGGAGCTATAATTAAGCATATGAAGTCACGAAGAGTCATAAGTAAATAAAAAGTTTCACCTAAACATGGGAACGAAGCTGGTATTAAATAGTCATATTATTAAGCAAAAAAAGATTGCCTCCCACCCGTTTGAAGGATGAAAACTAATATCCAATGCGAGGTAAGCTAAGGCATGGTAACATATTCCCATAATAAGCTACCACTGCTTTGACAAATTTCATAAAAAAAAAAAACTAACGCAATCCTAAAATATGACCACATCTTGAAGGCGATACACCTAATAACTTGGAAACAAACAAGATACTCGCAGTAAGACTATAACTTAACTCGATAATACCATCTCTAAGACACTAATGTCATGCTAGAACTGAAACACTATAATGCGGAACAAACAGCCATAAAGGAAAAACAGGGTAAAAAATTATCGAAAAACCTACGGGGTCAATGGACAACAAGGCAAGATTTTAGCCTTCCCGAGCGATCCCATAACACTAGTCAGGCAAAGAAATCATGAGACAAATGCTTAATCAGACGAATGAGGCAAATATATAACCAACATGACAATTATCAGTAAGCAGAATTTGATACCATGGAATTTTAAAAGAAGTCGGACTTAGAATGAAAATAAAACTACAGACGGACCAACGAGCATGGATGGTAGGAGAGTAAAACAAATATTTGACTTAATGAAACAATACTTTATGCTGACTACAAATAGATCAAATAAAACCAAAGCAATGATCAATCGAGGGAAAGGAACCTAAGATCAAAACAAACAGGCCAAAACTCAAACTTCGACCTCTCGATTCATCCTTTCAACTTGGGGTGAAAGAATGAGGGATGAGATTTTGAATGTTCAGCATTTACTCCAAATAAAACTCTGTAAAATGCTAAAACAAGAAAAATACAAAACCATCTTCATAAAATCTGTGGACCTCCAAACTATAGCCAAACAACATATTCGTTCAAATAATTCAGACAAGAACACATGAGTTATATTGTGTAATTCAAACAGTCAACAAATTCCAGCAGGCATACCAGTGAGGAACAACAACGAACAAACCAAGGGCATACAACAGAAATTCTTCACCCTCAAACCGTCCAGTCGAGACCAAGAACAGAAGAGAACTACGTAAAGAAATAAAGGGTGTTTACCTGGTGATGAGCAGTGGAACAGTGGCGGGTGAGAAGGAGAGTGACGACTTCACGCCACAGGTGACACGAACGACGGCTACGCCATTTCGAAGGAACACCGCAGTTGAACACGCCGAGACGGAACATAGCTTTTCTTGATATTTCTCAACTTCTTGTGCTGATCGCTGTGCCAATCACGTCGTTGTGCACCTTTTTCGAAAAGATTAGACACTATTTTTGGAAAGGAAATCGACCAAAAACAGCACAGCAAAACGACATCATGAAGAAATCCTAACAAGGAAGCTTAACTGCTACTCTAATTTTTCTCCAACTTTTCCAACCTAATAAAAACTTTCAAACCCCAAAAATCTAATACTCTTCTCTGTGTTCCATTTCACTTTTTGAAAAAAAATCCAACCTAAACTTTCAATGAAAATCCTTTAATTTTCTCAGAAACAAAAGAACAAACCAAGAATTTCAAACAGAAATTTCCCAACCCAACTTTCTAACAAAAAAATCTAACTCCATTTCTAAGGATGAGGGGGGGGGGGTTTATATGGAGAAATCGTTATGGTTTTAGGATGAAGAGGGCTGGCCGCTACTTTCAGGCCCATTTCTGAATTCGAAATTCAAAATCTCCCAAGATGAGGAATATCCCCTCAACGTCCTTGTTCTCTTGCGTGGCGCAATCTCCCTCTTTGAAGGACGAGCTCTCGTGTCGTCTTGTGCGCAGAGTTGCGTACGGAAGGGCAGAACAACAGGTGTCCGTTGCCACCATTCGCTCCTCCATGCGCTAGAGAGAGGAGGGCGTGGGAGACGCGGCTGGCTTCTGTTCTGGGAAATGGCGTGGGTGAGGGGAAGAAGGAAGGGGGTACTGGGTCGGGTCAGGTTAAGAGGGGACGGTGCGGGTACAAAGTGGGTTGGGTTAAATTAAAGGAGGTTGGGCCTGGGAATTGGGTTTGTTCTTTTTAAAAGCTGAAGTGGGCTGGAATAGGGAGGATTGGGCCTCAGAATTGGGTTGGTAAGTTGGGGAGAAGACCCAAAATGGTTCTAAGGTAAAAAGAGTTAAGTTTAATGAATGGTAAATTGATTTAAAGTAAGACGAATTTGGCGTAAATTCATTAACAAGCTTACTTACCTAGTAATAAAATTTTATGAATAGTGACTCATAATTTTAAACTAAGATGGAATGATTATCAAAATCGAAATATTTTGGGATGATTTTCGAATAAACACAAGATATACCGGCTATATACACAACTATGTAAACATTATATCGTTATATTTTCACAAAATTATAAAACTAATTAATTTAAATTATTTGGAAAATCTAGGAAGCTCGATAATTAATTTATACCGGCGTGGGTCGAAAATTGGGTGTCAACACTTTGTATAGTCTTGCTCCTAAGGAGGGGAGATAGTGTGTTGGACCTTGTGAAGTGATTGTGAAATGTACTAGTTAATGAGAGAACCCTTATGACTAGTTTATCATTCCCTCCATTAACCTATTCTAATAGTGGGGAAAAAGGGGGAAAAGGGGTTTTGTTCCATAAGTTTGAAGT
>JAKWJA010000971.1:0-33908 GCA_027704765.1 Solanum habrochaites | reverse complement strand
GCCAACGGCGTTTTTTTTTTTGTTACTTGTCAAATGGCGATTGATGTCATACCATGCCCAACCGTGTGTGCTGTCCAAGGGCGTCGGTATGATGTCATTTTAATGCGCCCGGACCTCGTCCGACCGTGTGTGCTGGGCAAGTGGCCGGTGTTAGTGAGGTCATGCAAAGCCCGAGACGTCCGAACGTGTGTGCTTTCATAGGGCGGTGGTCCATGCCACCCTCACGTCGTGTCGATCGTTTCGGTGTGCCCGTTCCAAGAGCGGTTGATGTCATGCCACGCCCGACGTTGTTAGACCGTGGGTGCCGTCCAAAGGCGTATGATGAGCATGTCACGCCCGATTCTGGCCGACCGTGTGTGTTGTCCAAAGGCGGTGATGGCATGCCACACCCGACGTCATTCTAAAGTGTTTGTCGTCCAAGGGCGATGATGTCATACCACCCTCGACGCCGTCCGACTATGTCAGCTAGTCCAAGTGCGGTGATGGCATGCCACGCCCGATGTCGTTCGATCGTGTGTGCTGTCGAAAGGCAATGATGTCATGTCACGCCCGACACCGTTCGGCTGTGTTTGCGGTCCAAGGGCTAAGATGGCTTGCCACGCCCGACATTTTTCGACCGTGTGTGGTGTCTAAAGGTAATGATGGCATGCCATGCCCGATGTCATTCGACCGTGTGTGCTGTCCAAGGGCAGTGATGTCATGCCACGCCCGACGTCGTCCGACCGTATGTGCTGCCCAAGGGCAGTGATTTCATTCCACGCCCGACGTTGCCGACCGTGTGTGTTGTCCAAGAGCGGTGATGTCATGCCACGCCCCACGTCGTCGACGTGGTGCAGCCAAGTGCTTGATGTCAGCCATGCATAAGCGCTTTCGGACCGTCTGTGTGTGGCAAAGGAGGATGGTTTAATGCAAAAACCTTATGTAGTCTGACCGTATGTTCTGCCCAAGGGCGGTGATGTCATGCCACACCCGACATCATCTGACCGTGTGTGCTGTCCAAGGGCGGTGATGTCATGCCACACCAGACGTTGCCGACCGTGTGTAATGTCCAAGGGTGGTGATGTTATGACACGCCCGATGTTGCCGACCATGTGTGTTGTCCAAGGGCGGTGATGTGATTCCACGCCCGACATCGTCCGACCGTGCGTGCAGTCCAAGGGCGGTGAATTCATGCCACGCCAGACGTCGTTCGACCGTGTGTGCTATCCAAGGGCAGTGATGTCATGCCACGCCCGATGTCGTCTGACTGTGCGTGCTTCCTTAAGGCGACGATGGCATGCCACGCCCGACGTCATCCGATCGTGTGTGCTGTCCAAGGGTGGTGATGGCATGCCACGCCTGATGTTGCCCACCGTGTGAGCTGTCCTAGGGCAGTGATGTCAGGCGACGCTAGGACTTTTGTCTACCGTTGTGTGCTTCTCCAGGAATTTGAGGTGATTGTCATGCCCGGCCCCATGTCGTTACGACCGTCTGTGTGTTTTCCAAGGCGCGGTGTGGTGATGGCATGCATTACCTAACGTTGCTGACGCTTGTGTGCTGTCCAAGGGCGGTGGATGTCTACCAGCCCCCAACCATGCGTGCAGTCCAAGGGAATGGTAGGTGAAGTGTGACTGTTATTGCCACGCCCGAATCGTTCGCCGTTTTATGGGTGATTCCAGAAACGGCCCAATTGATGGCATCCACACCCGACGGTGTTCGACCGAAGTGATTGACAAAGGCCCGGGCGATGATGGGTTGGATTGGTTGTTGGTTGAGGGTGGGTTGATGCATGTCACGCCCGACATTTCTGACCATGTATGTTGTCCAAGGGCGGTGATGGCATATCACACCCGACATTGCCGACCGTGTGTGCTGTCCAAGGGCGGTGATGGCATGCCACGCTCGACGTCGTTCGACCGTGTGTGCCGTCCAAGGGAGGTGATGTCATGCCACGCTGACGTCGTTTGACCGTGTGTGATGTCCAATGGCGGTGATGTCATGCCACGCTCGACGTTGTTCGACTGTGTGTGTTGTCCAAGAGCAGTGATGTCATGCCACGCTCGACGTCGTTTGACCGTGAGTGCTGCCTAAAAGGGATGATGGAATGCCATGCCCAACGTCGTTCGACCGTGTGTGCTGTCCAAAGGCTAGGCTGGGAGACTCGTCCGCGCGTGTGGGGAGGTAAGCAACGAGCCAAAGTGTTTCGACCGTTGTCTTGGTTGTGTGTTGTCCAAAGGGCGGGTATGTCAGCCCACGCCCGAATTGTCCCGACGTGCGTTGAGCGAAGGGCTTGGTGATGTCTTGCCACACCTTGACTCGTTTGAACCATTGTGCAGACAATGGCGGATGATGGCTGCCACGAGACGTCGTCGATCTGGTGATGTCCAATGGCGCTGTATATGCCACACCCGACTGTTGCCAACTCGTTTGTGTTATTTCCAAGTCGGTTGATGGGGTGATGAGGTGATGTCATGCCCACACTTGACGTTTGCCGACCGTGTGTGTCCAAGGGGCGAGTTATGTCATGCCACGCCCGACGTCGTCGCTGGGAGTTTGCAGTCAAGGGCGGTTTATGTAAAGCCACCCCGGAATCGTTCACACCATGAGGGTGTCCAATGGCGGGTAGAGGCCATTGTAACACCTGACGGCGTTCGGTGGTTTTATGTGCAATGGGCTATGATGGCAGGAACGCCCCGACGTCGTTCGACGCAGTGTGTGAGGTCCAAAGGCGTTGAGTTATGCCACGGCCCGACGTAGTTGACCGTTGTTGGCCATATCAAGGGACGGTGATGGCATCGCCACGCTCAGACGTTGCCGACGTGCTGTGTGCAGTCCAGGGCGGTATGTCATGCCAAGACGACGTCATCCAAGCGAGTGTGCTGTCCAAGGGCAGTGAGTCATGCACGCCCGACGTCTTCTAAAAACCGTGGTGTGCTATGAAGGACGGTGATGGATACAACGCCCGACGTTGAGCCCATGGTGTTGTCCAAGGGCGGTGATTGTCATGCCCACAACGACGTCGGTCCGAACAGGCGTGAAAGTCCAAGGGAGGTGAGTGATGCAATGCCCGACGTAGTTCGAAACGTGTGTGTTTGTCCAAAGGCGGTGATGGCACGTCACGCCTGACAAACGTCAACCGTATGTTTGCCGTCCAAGGCTATGATGGCACGCACGGCCGACCGTCATTCAGATACGAGTGTTGACGTCCAAGGGCCGGGTGGATGTAAGCAAACGCCTGACGTCGTCCTTGACCGTGCGTGGAGTCCAAGGGACGGTGATGTCATGCCACGCTACGACGTTGTTCGACCGTGTCGCTGTCCAAGGCGGTGATGGAATTCCACCGCCCGCCCCCCGGCCCCCCCACGACGTCATCCTACCGTGTGTTTGATGTCCAAGTGCGGTGTGATGGCATGCCCAAGCCCGGGACGGAGTCTGACCGTATGGCTGCCCAAAAGGCGATGATGGATGCCAATCCCGATGTTGTCCGGCCTGTGGCAGTCCAAGCGGTGATGGCAGCACGCCCCGACGTCGTTCGACGTGTTTGAGTCTAGGGCGATGATGTCATACCATGCCCGACGCTTTGTCTGACTTGTGTGTCCAACTCGTTCCAAGTGGGTTATGAATGCCCACTCCACGTCGTTCGATGTGTGTGATGCCAATGGGATGATGGAGGCCAACGCTCGACGTTTGTTGAACGTGAGGCTGCCCAAAGGCTCATGAGGCATGCCATCACGCCGTCGTTCGATCTGTTGGTGATGTCTAACACGGGCGGGAGGAAGGAACACGCCAGAAGTCGGGGACGTTGTGTGATACAAAACGGCGGGTTTGTGATGGCATGCACGCCCGCCGTTGCCGACCGGTGTGCATGTCCAACGGACGGTGAGTCATTTGCACGCCCGACGTGCATGCCGACCGTGCATGGAGTCCAAGGGCAGGGTGATCTCATTACCGCTGACGCTGTCGTCGATCGTTTATGCTTGCCAAGGGGTGTGAGTCAGCCTAGCCACGCGTGGTTGACTGTGTGTGTGTGGCTGTGTGATGTCCAGGGGCGGTGATGTCATCCACGCACGACGTCGTCTTGACGTTTGGTGCTGCCCAAGGCGATGATGGCATGACACACGACGTCGTTCGACCGCGTGTGTGCTGTACAAGGCAGGATGTCATGCTGCCACACCCGACGTCGTCTGACCATGGTGCTGTCCAAGGGCTATGAGGCATGCCACGACACACAGACCGTTGTCCCGACCCTTGGTGCGTCCATGGGCGGGTGTAAAAAAAAATTTTTTTTTTGTCATGCCACGCCCGACGTAGTCGACCGGTCGCGTGCAGTCCAAGGGAGGTTGTCTTGATGCCAACGCCGACATCGTTCGGACATGCGTGCCAGGTCAAAGGGTGTTGATGTCATAACACGCCCGACGCAATGACCGGTGTGTTTTCCTAAGGGCGGTGATGGCCAGCACACACGCCCGGAATTTGCCGGAACTGTTGTGGCGATCAAGGGCGGTGATGTATGCCAACGCCCGGACGTTGCCGACCGTGTGTGATCCAACAAACGGTGAGGTCATGCCACGAACGTTGTTCGACCGTACGTGCAAGTCAAGGGCGGGGATTGGTATACCACGACCGACGTCGTGTCGACGTGTTGTGTGTGCTGTCCAAAGCGCGGGGTGATGTCATTGCCAAAGACTAACGTCGTTAGACGTTGTTGGTGCTGTAAAGGGCGGGGTAATGGTCATGGCCACGGCCGACGTCGTTTCAATGGTGTGCTGCCCAAGGCGATGGATGGCATGCCATGCCAGAAGCGTTCGATAGTGTGTGCTTCCAGGGCACTGATGTCATGCAACGTGCGACGCGTCTAACCGTCTGTGTGTGGCCAAGGGCGGTTGTAATGCCAGCCCTGCCCGATGTTGCGACCGTTGGTCTGCCATTTAAGGGCGGTTTGATATCCGCCAGCCCGGTAGTAGACAGTGCGTGCAGTCCTCCAAGGGCGGTGATGTCATGCACGGCCCGACATTGTCGACGTGGTGTGCCTTTCCAAGGGCGGTGCGGTGAGTTGTAATGCCCGCTGAGTCGTCCGACCTGATGGCAGTCCAAGGAAGGTGGGTGATGTAATGCCACGACTGAGTCTGTTCGACCGTTGTTTACGCCCAACGGCGATTAATTAATGGCATGGGGCCATATAGACGTTGTTCGAACGGAATGTTCTTTCCAAAGGCCGTCGGGGGGGCGATGGGTGTGATGGCATGTCACGCTGATGTTTCCGACTGGTTCTGTTTTCAAGGGCGAGTGATGAGTTAGTGATGGCACATACACCCGACGTTGCCACCCGTATTGTGTGTTTGGTCAAAGGGCGGGGGGCGGTGATGCGCCACGCAAGTTGCCGGACCGTGTATGTTGTCTAAGGGTGGTGATGGCATATGACACCCAACGTTGCGGACTGCGTGTGCTATCCAAGGGCGGTGATGTCATGCTACGCCCGACGTCGTCTGACCATGCGTGCAGTCCAAGGGCGGTGATATCATAAGTAGGTTCCTTTTATGAAAGACTAATTGGAACCTTGCATATGAAAAGAAGGTTAAGAATGTGAAACCTTGCATATGAAAAGAAGGTATTATTGAAGCGTTGATTGGTATTACTGAAATGGTGCCCTTCTTGAGCGGAATGATAGACTTAGAGGTAGGTTGGCTAGAATGACAAGAAAACACCTCTAAGAAAGTCATAAAATCTATCCTTACAGAACTTGACTGGGAGCCCTAGTGGACCCATTCTTTGTAAGGGTACTACAAGTTAGTAGGACTAAGAAATGGTAGCTTCTCATGTACCTGTATGTGAATGAACTTACTCTACGAGAACCAAGTCAAAACACCGAGTGAATATGCTATTGGTGAGAGATATACTTAACTATATTAAGACTAGAGTACAAATAAGCCCTTCATATCCTTTTAACCATGTTGCCAAATAGGGGGTGAGTCCTAGTTCTACTTTGTCAAGTAAGTAGAACACACGTACACGGTGTGTGTGGTCCTTATGACACAGATTCCATAACTAGATAGTATGGTCTTGCGTTAATGACATTCCTCATCAGTGGATGTTCATTTTAGTATTGGATAGTAAAGGGAGTGGAAGGACGTATCTACGCATGGCACGAGTCGGCCTTAAATATGCTTAGGATGAGTTCCTTAGGTCCATCAAGACCATTATTTAAAGTCCGCTCTTTGATGACTTGTCTCTTAAAGGAGTACAATGAATATTGTGACTTAGAATAGAAAAAAGCATGTTGATTTGAAAAGGTCTGTCTAGGGTACTTTTAGGATTGCTTCGTTGTGTTGTAGAGGGTGTACGGCGTTCTAGTTCATGTCTTACTAGTGTGAGTCTAGAAGTAACTATAGGTATAGAGAGTTTAAATGATGTAAACCCTTACTGGATGAAATAGTAACTAAGATTATGTGATGAAAAGGAAATATTTACTGTAAATAGTTCTGAGGGATCGTCTAAGTGTGTCTAAAGGGGTTGTATGGGCGCGTCACTAATATCTTTTAACTTTTTTTTTTTTAGGTGGAGTCTCTAGAGGAACCTTAATAGGGATCTAAATGTTAAAGGGTATAAGTGTTATGTCCTGTCTTGTGGATTATTTGTGAATCATCTCATGTGCGGATTAGTGACTTGTATATGTGTCTTAACTTTATTATGAAATATTTATCAAAATTCATGAAAGCATGTTTATGTACTAACATGTCCACTTTTTATTAGTTGATCATGGCTTCATAACTCATGTATTAAAATTGAAACCCATTATTTTTCCCCTGTTATATTAAGTGAAGGGATTGGAAGTTTTGATATGATATGGGTGATGGATGGGTTTTCTAAGGGTTAAAGATGAAGTTTTGGTGAGTCCTCATAGATTCGAGGACAAGACCTACATGTTACATTTATGCATTTTAGTATTTATTTCAAGTCTTGTATGGTCTTAGTTTCAAATATTGTAATCTAAAGTATATATAGTTTAATTAGACATTGTAAATGTAGAATGTTTTTAAAAGTATTCCGCTTGCTAGTTAATGAAAGTATTCTTCGTGTGTGAAGAAAGTTTAAGTTCCTACGTATTTTGAGTATCATAGGAAATGAATGATACGTGAGGCGATAATGCCTTGTAACTTCTAGGGGGTGCTCCCCGAACGTTACATTAACCTCATGTTTAGACCTCCTTAGGACATTAAGCTACGACTTAGGCTCTAGTATAGGTCATTAGACATACGGGGTGTTACACATTCTTTATAAACTAATGCATAATTAAAGTCTTAATGAATCTTAAAAGGGAATTGTGCTTAGCACCGAGTGGATATAGTTATGAGATGGGTTCCTTCACCTTAGGAGTTGGATTTCTTATACGGTGTCTCGTGATATGGAAGCCCACACGATAGGAGTATAATGTTTCTAGAAGCAATCTCTATATCCCCTAGTTATATTCTTGCATATGTCTTAGCTAGTGGATCAAACCTTAGAGGCAGGTTTATGTCAGTTCACTTTGGGCAGTGTGAAAAACACATCTTTTGGTGTGGGTGAAATGGTATTTCCATCTAACACCGATGATCTATGATGGTTATTGCTAATCTTCCTATGTTTTAAGAATATGAATAAAGATATGAATAAGAATTAGTATTAAGAATATGAACTCTAACTAGGTCTTTATTTAGGGATTAGTATTAAGAATATGAACTCTAACTAGGTCTTTATTTAGGGATACTACTTAGTGTAGGTAAGGGTACGATACTTTACCTATACATTGCATAAGTGAGTTATTTGTGTAGTTCTTGTGTGAGTCTTTTATGTATGATGACTTATGAATGATGTTACGGTTGATTTCACTTGTTCTGGTGTTGATTATGATGTTATTATACTTTTTACTTCTGATGTCTTTACTTAGTATATATGGGGGTATGAGACTTCATATGTACACCGCACAAGTGAACTTAAAAAGGGGTTATGGCTGGTGTTTTCATGGTATGATGTCAATTGAACTCAAATATATAAGATATAAACTATAGCTATGCATAATGATACTAATTGTCCTGAATATCTCTTTATCTTATGGTATGGATTGATTATGCACTCCTTGAATGTGCATTATGGATTTTAACTTGAACTAACATGTTTTTAACTAAAAGTCCCTTTTGCATGTTTTAGTGGTTTTAATTGCATTGTTTCCATATTTAATACAAATTGATTGTACTAACCCATATTTCTCTTATTTTTGTACCAAGTTTAGGTTGGGACTATAGGTTCTCAATGTGAAGGAAAGAAGGCTTGGATCGCATTCTCCAGAACATTGGTATGTCTCAAGTTCCAAGGAAAACATGATGCCACTTAAGTTCTTTCTATTTTGAAATAGACTTATTATTTACTTTCTATATGAAACATTTTATTGTAAAAGGTTGTGGTTCCTATTTGAAACTTCTGTGTTGTAATTAGGTGATTGATGAGACATAGTCTAGATACTCTATTTTCATATTACGAAAGATTTTTACATTGAATCTTGAAAATTTCAAAATTTTGCATTATTCAATGTCTTATGCAAGGATGAGTATGCAAAAAGGGGAGTGTAGAGACATTTCGGTGTCGCCACTACACCCAGGTAACATTAGGGGGTTATTTTTGGGCGTGACGAACTTGTTATTAGAGCATAAGGTTTTGGGATAATACTAGGATTGCTGTCTCTTGAATCATGTCTAGTAGAGTCTTTCTCATGAGTGTGACACACACGATACTTATAAATTAGAGGATACAGGACAGTTAAGAAATTTCCTTTCTTTTCTTATTGTTGAAGTCGTGCCTAAGAGTCTTAACTCTATAAAGTACTTCTCTTCTAATATATTTCTTGTGGATATAGGAAATGACTACTAGATGGTCAGCCATAAGAAGAGCTGAGGAGGAGATTGAAAATGAAGGAGTTCCTCCCAAGACAATCAAGTCCCTCAAAATGTCCCTCAAGGTGTAAGATTTCTGGTCAATCCTCTGGTTACCACAAATGAAGATATAAGGGCGTCTTTCCTAACCTTGACTCAATTCATGACTAATCAAGCTCAAGTCGTAACTTCACAAGCTCAAGATATGACGACACACACGAATCGGTAGGTTGAGCCCCATCTGAATTCGAGTGCAAGTACCATGGCCTCGTGATTGAGGGACTTCACACGGATGAACCCTCTAATGTTCTTTGGGTATAAGGTAAACGAGAATCCCCCAAGACTTTCTAGATGAGATCTAGTAGATTGTGTATGATATATTAGTAACCATCGATCTAGTCGCGTATCAACTCAAGGATAAGGATCAATCATGGTACACTCAATGAAGAGACAAAAGGGCTATAGGAGCGGATCACATAAGTTAGGAGGTCTTTAGGAAGGCATTCCTTGATATGTTCTTCCCTAGGGGAGAAAAGGGAGGCCAAAGTTGAAGAATTCATCAACCTTTGTCAAGGATGTATGACTGTTCAAGAATACTCTTTGAAGCTCACTAAGTTGTCCAAGTATGCTTCATCTTTGGTGTCTAATCCTAGAGATGAAATGAGTCGCTTTGTGATTGGTGTGTGATGCGAATGAAGAAGATCGTTGGCGAAAATGCTTCATGATAATATGGAAATCTCACTTTTAATGGTGCATGGCTAACAAATTGAGGAGACTAGCCTTAGGAAGAAGACTAGTGATACCAACAGGGTAAGGTCCAACGGAAGAGGTTCTTCCAAGGGTAAACTTGAGATTCAAGATAAGAAAAAGTTTAATAAGAAGATATTTTTCAAACCAAGGCTCATCCTATTCTGCAAGGATAAACAAAGTTAGGGTGTGTAAACAAGAGCCACAAGGAGGACAATTTTGTGGTTCTATGTTGAAAAACCTAGTTGTGAAAAGTGTGGTAAGAAACATGAAGGCAAGTGCCTAGTTGGCACTTATAATTGCTTTAGTTGTGGGAAGATTGGTAATATTAAGAGGGATTATCCCATGTTAAGATCTCAAGGGAGGGGTAATAAGAAAGTGGTTCCAATGTGATGCTCCTAAAAATAATCACTTCTATGCTCTCCTATCGCGAGGTGATCCAGGGAGCTCTCCGGATGTTGTTACCAGTATGTTGCAAGTATTTTCAATTGATGTTTATGTTTTGTTAAACCTAAGTGACACTTTGTCTTTTTTAACTCCCTTAGTAGATGTGTAATTTACTGTACTCCATGATATCTTAGATGAACCTTTTTTGTTTTTACCCTGGTTGGTGACTCAATTGTAGCAATGAGAGTCTATAAGAGTTTTCCTATCTCATCATCTCATATTGTCACTTTGTTGATTTGGTAGAACTAGACTTGCTAGATTTTGATGTAATTTTGGCATGGATTGGTTTCACACATGTTATGCTTCCATTGATTGTAGAACTCGAGTAGTTAGATTTCAATTCCCAAATGAGTCCACTGTAGAGTGGAAAGGGGGAACCAATATTCCTAGAGGTCAATTTGGGTCATACCTAAAATCTAAGAAGATGATTGCAATGGGGTGCATATATCACATTGTTAGGGTCAATGATATTTGATATGAGGTCCCCTCATTAGAGTCGGTCCCCATAGTTAGGGAGTTTCTGGAAGTCTTTTCTAATGACTTGCCTAGGATTCCTCCTGACGTTGCCGAATGTGTGTGCTGTCCAAGGGCGGTGATGTCATGCCACGCCCGACGTTGCCGACCATGTGTGCTGTCCAAGGGCGGTGATGTCATGCCACGCCTGACGTTGTACGACCGTCTGTGCTGTCCAAGAGCGCTGATTTCATGCCACGCCCGACGTCGTTTGACCGTGAGTGCTGGCCAAAAGGGATGATGGAATGCCACGCCTAACGTTGTTCGACCGTGTGTGTTGTCCAAGGGCGATGA
This sequence comes from Solanum habrochaites, assembly GCA_027704765.1. Classification (NCBI taxonomy): domain Eukaryota; kingdom Viridiplantae; phylum Streptophyta; class Magnoliopsida; order Solanales; family Solanaceae; genus Solanum; species Solanum habrochaites. Next base: position 23,025 of record JAKWJA010000971.1, on the reverse strand, counting down.
TGTCATGCCACGCCCGACGTCGTTTGACCGTTTGTGCTGCCCAAAGGCGATGATGGCATGCCACGCTCGACGTCGTTCGACCGTGTGTGCTGTCCAAGGGCAGTGATGTCATCCCACGCCCGACGTTGTCTGACCGTGTGTGATGTCCAAGGGCGGTGATGGCATTCCACGCCCGACGTCGTTAACCGTGTGTGCTGTCCAGGTCGGTGAATGCATTTCCTTGCCCGACGCTCGTTTTGACCGTGAAGTGCACACATGCACCAAGGGTGATGATGGGCATGCCACGCCCGACTCATTCCGATTGTTTGTTGCTGCCAAGGGCGGTGATGCATGCACGTCGACGTTCCCTCCCGAACCAGTGTGTGCCTGTCCAAAAGGCTGTGATGTCATGGCCAGCGGCCAGAAGTTGCTGTACCCCGTGTTGGTCTGTCCAACGCGGAGAGTTCATTACAAGCCATACGTCGTCGGACCGTGGTCGTTCTGTCCAAGGTCGGTGATCTCATACCGCGCCCTCGTCGTTCGACCGGTGTGTGCTGTCCCAAAGTCAATGACGCGGCCCAGCCCTACGTCGTTTTGTCGTGTGTGCTGTCCGAAGGCGGTGATATCATTCCACCCTGGACGTAGTTCGAACCGGTGGTGCTGTCCAAGAGGCTGTCATGGCATGTCCACGCCTGGACTTCGTTCGACCGTGTGTGCCGTTCAAAGCGGTGATGCAGTCACGCCCGATGTGTTCGCCCGTGGTGCTCTCCAAAAGCGGTGAATGTCATGCCATGCCCTGACGTCCGTTTGACCGTGGGAGTGCTGCCCAAAGGCGAGAATGGAATTTTTTTTTTTTGGGTTGGGGGGGGGGTGGGGGGGGGGGGTTGGGGGGGGGGGGGGGGGGGGGGGGGTGGGTTGTTGTTGCCCACCCCCACCCCCCCCCCACCCCCCCGCCCCCCCCCCCCACCCCCCCCCCCCCCCCCACCCCCAGCCCACCCCCCAACCCCCCCCCCCTCCCCCCGACCCCCCCCCCCCCCCCCCCCCCCCCCACCCCCCCCCCCCCCCCCCCACCCCCCCCACCCCCCCCCCCGTGTTTGGGGTCCCCCCCCCCCACCCCCCCCCCCCCCCCCCCCCGACCCCACCCCCCGTCAACCACCCGACCCCCCACCCCCCCCCCCCCCCCCGCCCCTCCAACGCCCCCCCACCTCCCCCCCCACCCGAAGCACCCCCCCCCCCCCCCCCCCCCTCACCCCCGCCACCCCCCCCCCCAACCCCCCCACGCCCACCCCCCAACCGCCCCCCCCCCCCCCCCCCCCCCCCCCCCCTCCCCCCCCCCCCCTCGGCCCTCCCTGCCCACCCCCCCCCCCTCCCCCGCCACCCGCTGCCCGCCCCCCGCCCCCCTCCCCAACCCCCCCCCCCCCACCCCCCCACCCCCCCCCCCCGCCCGCCGCTCCCACCCCCCCCCCCCCCCCCCCCCCCCCCCGCCCCCGCCCCAAACAAATAAACACAAAAATTAACAAAAAACCAGAGAAAACCCCCCCCCCCCCCCCCCCCCCCCCCCCCTCCCCAAACACACACACAAAAAAAAAAAAAATGCATGCTGCAAGGGTTTCCCGCCCCCGGAGGCTAAGGAGGAGATGCCGCCCTCCCCCCCGCGCCACCCCCCCCCACCCGAGGGTGGTGGGCCTAAGGGAAGAGAGTGTATAGGATGGCCCCACCCCCCCCGAGAAAGGAGGTGGAAAGTCTACGGATGGTGGTAAGCGAGGGTAGGCTGCGATTTGAAACAGGGGGCGGTGGGGTGAGAGAGAGCCTAGTAATGGTTGCGGTAGTTGGGAGGAGCCTGACCCCTCCCCCCCCCCCCCCGCCCCCCCCCCGTCGCCCTCCCCCCATCCCCGACTTCCGCCCGGCCGCCCCGCTCCCGCCCTCGCCCCCCAGCTCCCCCACCCCCGGCCCGGCCCCCCTCCCCCCCCCCCGCCCCCCCCCGGAAACCACCCGCCACCCGGCGCCTCCCGCGCGATCCCCCCAATTCCACCCTCCCGCCCACCCCACCCCCCCCCCCCTCCAACCAAAGGCGCGCGGACAAAGCCAGCCCCCCCCCGGCGCCCCCCCCCAGTGCCTCGGGTGCACCCCCGCCGCGCCACCCGGGCGATCCCAGCGCCCCCGGCCCTGCCGCCGCCTCGGCCCGGCCCTACAACACCAACTTCCGTACCCCTGCCCGCCCCCGGGCGGGGCCCCCCAGCCGCCCCCCCCCAGCCCCCCGCGGCTCCCCCGTCCGGCCCTCCCTCAGTCTCCCCCCCCTAGACACGCCCACCCAAGCCGCGACCCCAACGGCCCCCCCCGGCCCCCGCCCCCTTTGTTGTTTTTTGGTTTATTTGTTTTTTTCCCCCCCCCCAGAGGGGCGGGCGGGGAAAGAAGAGGTGCTCAGGGAGGGTTGGATCATGTGTGAAGTGTGGTCCTCCCCCCCCTCCCCGCCCGCCCCCCCCCCCCGCCCCCCCCCCCCCCCCCCACCGCCCCCTCCCCCTCCCCCCCCCTTATGTTTTGTTTTGCTTAGGTTTGTTGGTTGTTTTTTTTCCTTTCCCGCACAGAGTAGTTTTTCTTTCACCCAACTGCAGTGGATGTCATGCCAAGCCCGACGTAGTCCGACCGTGTCTGCTGTCCAAGAGCGGTTATGTCATGCGACTCCCGACGTCTATGTGCTGCCCAACGACGGTGATGTTATGCCACGCCCGACGTCGTCTGACCATGCGTCCAGTCCAAGGGCGGTGATGTCATGCCTTGCCCGACGTCGTTCGACCATTTGTGCTGTCCAAGGGCGGTGATGTCATGCCACGCCCGACGTCATTTGACCGTTTGTGCTTTCCAAAGGCGATGATGTCATGCCACGCCCGACGTCGTTCGACCGTGTGTGCTGTCCAAGGGCGGTGATGTCATGCCACGCCCGACGTCGTTTGACCGTTTGTGCTTTCCAAGGGCAGTGATGTCATGCCACGCCAGACGTCGTTTGACCGTTTGTGTTTTCCAAAGGCGATGATGTCATGCCACGCCTGACGTCGTTCAACCGTGTGTGCTGTCCAAGGGCGGTGATGTTAAGCCACGCCCAATGTCGTCCAAACGTGTGTGCTTTCCTACGTCGGTGATGTCATGCCACGCCTGACGTCGTTCGACCGTGTGTGCAGTCCAAGAGCGGTGATGTTATGCCACGCCCGACGTCGTTCGACCATGTTTGCCGTCCAAAGGCGGTGATGACATGTCACGCCCCACGTCGTTCGACCGTGTGTGCTGTCAAAATGCGGTGATGAAATGCCACGCCCGACATCGTCCGACCGTGCGTGCAGTCCAAGGGCGGTGATGTCATGCCACGCCCGACGTAGTTCGACCGTGTGTGCTGTCCAAGGGCAGTGATCTCAAGCCACGCTCGACGTCGTTTGACTTGTGCTGCCCAAAGGCAATGATGGGTTGCCATGCCCGACGTCGTTCGACCATGTGTGCTGTCCAAGGGTGGTGATGTCATGCCACGCCCGACGTAGTTGACCGTGTGTGTTGTCCAAGGGCGGTGATGTCATGCAATACTTGATGTCGTCTGACCATGCGTGCATCCAAGGGCGGTGATGTCCATGCCCATGCCCCGACGCGTCAAACTGTGCGGTGCTCCAAGGGCGGTGATGTCAAGCCAACCCCGCGTCTTTTACTGTGTTGTGCTTGCAAAGGCTGGTGATGGCATGTCACGCCTGACGTCGTTCGGACCGTGTTTTGCGTCCAAGGGCTTATGATGGCATGCCACGCCCATGTTGTTCCGGACCGTGTTGTTTGCCTAAAGGCGTGATAGGATGCCACGCCCGACTTTTGTTCATCGTGTGTGCTGTCCAAAGGCTTGAAGTCATTCAACACCCGACGTACTCCGACTTGGTTGTGCTGTCCCCAAGGCGTATTGCATGTCACACCCGAACCGTCGTTCGAACCGTGTGTGCTGTCCACAGGCGGTGATTCATAGCCAACGCTCGACTTCGTCAGACCATGCGTGCAGTCCCAAGGGCGTGTGTCCATTCACGCCGACGTCAATTTGACCATGTGTGCCTTTCCAAAGGCGGTGATGGCATGTAACTCCTGACGTCGTTCGAATCCGTTTTTCCGTCCAAGGAATTGATGGCATGCACGCCCAACGTCATTCGCCGTAGTGTTGCGCCCCAAGGCGGATGATTTCATTCCACACCCGACGTATCCGACCAGGTGGGTGTCCAAAGGGCGGTGATGTGATGTCACCCCGCGTCGTTTTGACCGTGGTGTGCTGTCCACAGGGCTGGTGGATGTCATGTCTTGCGCCCGACATCGTTTGCACCATTTGCTGTCCAGGGATGGTGGTGCATGCCGCTCCCGACGTCGTTTGACCGTTTGTTTTCCCAAGGCGATGATGTCATCCACGCCCATCGTCGTCGAACCGTCGGTTTGCTATCCAAGGGGCGGTGGCTGTCATCGCCACGGCCCGACGCTTTGACTGTTTTGCGCCCCAATGCGATGATGGAATGACACCACCGACATCGTCCAACCTGCTGCAGTCCAAAGGGCGATGATATCAATCCATGCCTGAACGTCGTTCACAGTGTTGCTATCCAAAGGCGGTTATGGATGTCACGGCCTGACGTTGGTTCGAGCCGTGTTTCCTCCTGTCCCAAGGGATATGATGGCATGCCCGCCCGCACGTTCGACCGTTGTGTGCTGTTCCTAAGCGCATTGGTGGCCTGCACGCCAGACGTTGTTCGACCGTGTGTGCTTGTCCAAAGGCGCGGTGAGTCATGCAACCCAAGCGTCATTCGACCGTGTGTGCTGCCCAAAGGCGATGATTGCAGCCACGCCCGATGTCCGTTTCGATTGTGTGGGTGGTGGGTGTTCAAAGGCGGGTGATTTCATTCACACCCGACGTAGTCCGACCGGGTGTGGTGTCCAAGGCGGTGATGGCATGTCGCCCGACGTGTTTGACCGTGTGTGTTGTCCACCTAGTGATTGTCATGCCATGCCCGTCGTCTTTTTGACCATGGGTGCGTCAAGGGCGTAGATTCATAACCACGCCACCGATGTAGTATGACCGTGTCCTCCAAGGACTGTGATGGTTATGCCACACCCGACGTGCCGAGGGACCGTGTGTGTGGTGCAAAGGGCGGTGATGCATGCCATACCCGACCGTCGTCCGACATTGCGTGAAGGGTGTCAAGAGAGGTGAGTCATGCCCACGCCAGGACGTTGTTCACCATGTTCTTTCTGCGTCCAAGGTGGTGATGCATTCCACGCCCAAAGTCGCTGACCGTGTGTGCTTCCAAGGGTCATTGATGCAATGCCATGCCCTACTTCGTCCAACCGTCGGTGCTGCCCAAAGGGCGATGATGGCTGCCAGCGCCCACGTTGCCCGACCGTGTGTTGGCTGTCCAACGTCGGTGATGGCATGCCACGCCCTATGTCTTCGATCGTTTTTGCCGTCCAAAGTAGATTATGGCATCCCACGCCCGACCCATCCGACTGTGTCAGCTAGTCCAAGTGCTGTGTGGCATTGCCACGCCCAACGTCTCCGACACCCGTGTGTGGCTGTCCCAAAGGGGTAATGATGGCAGGTCACGCACGCGTGTTCGACCCGTGTGTGCTGTCCCAAATGAGAATGATGGAAGCCACGCCGACGCCGTTCGACCATGTTTGCTGCTCCAGGAGGCATGATGGCATGCCACCCCGGACGGTCGTTCGACTGTTGTGTTCTGTCCAAGGGCGGTGATGTCATGCCCGCCCCGACGTTGCCACCGTGTGTCTTTCCACGGCGGAGTGTCATGCCACGCCCGACGTCGTCCGACCGATGGCGTGCAGTCCCAGGAGGTGAATCTCATACCGTGCCCGACGTCGTTCGAACCTTGTGTCTGGCCAAGGGCGGTGATGTCATGCCACATCCCGCGTCGTTTGACCGGTGTGTTTCCACGGGAGGTTATTCATGCACCCCGCCATCGTTTGAAACGTTTGGCTGCGCAAAAGGCGAATATGATGGTCATGCCGCGCCGCTACGTCGTTCGCAGTGTGTTCTGTCCAAGGGCAGTGGATGTCATGCCACTCTCTAATTCGCTGAACCGTGTGTGCTTCCAAACGGGCTGTGATGACATGCCACGCTCGACGTTGCCGACCGTGTGTGCTGTCCAAGGGCTGTAATTTCATGCCACGCTCGACGTCGTCCGACCGTGCATGCAGTCCATGGCCATTGATGTCATGCCACGCCCGACATCGTTCAAATGTGTGTGCTGTCCAAGGGCGGTGATGGCATTCCACGCCCGATGTTGTTTGAACGTTTGTGCTGCCCGAAGGCGTTGATGGCATGCCACGCCTGACGTCGTTTGACTGTATGTGATGTCCAAGGGCGGTGATGGCATGCCAAGCCCGATGTTGCCGACCGTGTGTGCTGATGTCATGCCACATCCGACGTTGTTTGACCGTGTGTGCTTTCCAAGGGAGGTGATGTCATGCCATGCCCGACATCGTTTGAACGTTTGTGCTGCGCAAAGGCGATGATGTCATGCCGCGCCCGACGTCGTTCGACCGTGTGTTCTGTCCAAGGGCAGTGATGTCATGCCACGCCCGAATTCCTCTGACCGTGTGTCTGTCCAAGGGCCTGTGATGACAATCCCACGCTCGAGCTTTCCGACCAGTGTTGTTCTTCCAAGGGCTGTAATTCATGCCACGCTCGACTCGTCGCCGTCCGAAGCCGTGTGTGTGCCGTCCATGCCAGTGATGTCATGCCACCCCACAGCGTTCGAACGTGTGTGCTGTCCAAGGGCGGCAATGCATTCCCCGCCTGATTCCTGTTTGAACGTTTGTGCTGCCCCAAAGGCGTTTGATGGCATGCCACGCCTGACGTCGTTTGACTTATGTGCTTCCAAGGCTGTGATTGCATGCCACGCCCGACGTTGCCTACCGTTTGTGCTGTCCAGGGCGGTAAGGTCATATGCTTCGCCCACGCATCTGACCATGGCGTGCAGTCCAAGGACGGTGATGTCATGCCACGCCTGACATCGTTGTGTGTGCTGTCCAAAGGCGTGATGTCATGCAACGTGACGTTAGTCCGCAACCGTGTGGTGCTTTCCTAGGCATTGATTTCATGCACTCCCGACGTCCTTTCATAACCGTGTGTTGCTGTCTTAAAGCGGTGATGTCATGCCACGCCCACGTCGTTTGAACCGTGTGTGCCGTTCAACGGCTTTGATGGTCACGTCACGCACTATGGCATTCACCGTGTTTTTGCTTTCCAAAGGCGGTGATGTCATGCCACGCCCGATGTCCCGTTACCGTGTAGTGAATGCCCAAATGCGATGATGGAATGCACACCGGACGTCGTTCCAGAACGTGTTGGTGTCAAAGGCGGTGATTGGTCATGCATTTTTGTTGTCCGCTCCTCTGTGACCTATTTTATTTTTTGTCGCTTATCCGTTGCTGTCTGTGTTGTCCATGGTGCGTTTGACTTGTCCATCTGCCCAACTTGTGCCCCACTTCCTTCTTTTGTGTTCGACGTACTTGTTGTATGTGTCTCATAGGTTGTGTTCGGTGATGTCATGCCACGCCCGATTTTGCCTGTCCCGAGTGTGCTGTCCAAAGGGCGATGACATGACCATGCCACGCCCGACGTCGTCCGCCTACGTGGGTGCTGCCCAAGGCGGTGATCTCAAGCCACGCTCGATGTCGTTTGAGACCGTTTTTGTTGCCAAAAGGCGATGAAATGGCATGCCCGCCCGCGGTCGTTCGAAAGCCGTGTGTAGCTGTCCAAGTGGTGTGTGGTTGGGGGGGTGGGGGTTGGGGTGGTGATCATGCCACGGCACGACCGTTGTAGACGTGTGCCTTGTCCAAGGGCGGTGATATCAAATGTCACGCCCGACGTTTGCCGACCGGGGTGTGCTGTCTAAGGCTGTAATGTATGGGTTCATATGCCACGCTCGACGTCGTCCGTACCGTGTGTGCTGTCCAAGGGCTGATGGCCATTCCAACGCCCGATGTCGTTTAAACGTTTGTGCTGCCCAAAGGCATTGATGGCACACGCCTGACTCGTTTTTGACTGTATGTGATTCCAAGGGCTTGATGGTCATGCCAAACCCTATGTGCCGACCGTGTGTGCTGGCCAAGGCGGTGATTCATGCCACACTCCGACGTCGTTTGACCGTGTTGGCGTTCCAAGGGAGGTGATTGTCATGGGCCATGCCCGACATTCGTTTGAAACTTTGGTCTGGCAAAGTCGATGATGTCATGCGCACCCTACGTCCGTTCGACCGTGTTTTCTGTTCCAAGTGCAAAAAGTGATGTCATGCCACCCTGAAATTCGTCTGACCCGTGTGTGCTTTCCAGGGCTGTGATGACATGCAACCTCGACAATGCCGACCTGTGTGCCTGTCGCAATGGCTGTAATTTCATGCCACGCTCGACGTCGTCCGACCGTGTGTGCAGTCCATGGCCAGTGATGTCATGCCACGCCCGACATCGTTCGAACGTGTGTGCTGTCCAAGGGCGGCAATGGCATTCCACGCCTGATGTCGTTTGAACGTTTGTGCTGCCCAAAGGCGTTGATGGCATGCCACGCCTGACGTCGTTTGACTGTATGTGCTGTCCAAGGGCTGTGATGGCATGCCACGCCCGACGTTGCCTACCGTGTGTGCTGTCCAAGGGCGGTAATGTCATGCTTCGCCCGACGTCGTCTGACCATGCGTGCAGTCCAAGGACGGTGATGTCATGCCATGCCTGACATCGTTGTGTGTGCTGTCCAAAGGCGGTGATGTCATGCAACGCCCGACGTAGTCCGACCGTGTGTGCTTTCCTAGGGCATTGATGTCATGCCACGCCCGACGTCGTTCGACCGTGTGTGCTGTCTTAAAGCGGTGATGTCATGCCATGCCCAACGTCGTTTGACCGTGTGTGCCGTCAACAGGCGGTGATGGCACGTCACGCACGATGTCATTCAACCGTGTTTGCTGTCCAAAGGCGGTGATGTCATGCCACGCCCGATGTCGTTTGACCGTGAGTGCTGCCCAAAAGGCGACATTGGATCACGGCCGACGTCGTTCAACTGTTGTGTCCAAAGGCGGTGATGTCATGCAACACGGCCCGACGTAGTCCGACCGAGTGTTGTGTTTGTCAAGGTGGTGATGTCATTCACCGCCTGAGTTGATCCGACTTTGTGTGTCCAAGGGCGGGTGATTTCCTTCACTGCCCCGTGTTGCCGTCCGAGTGTGCTGTCCATGTCGATGATGACATGCCACGCCCCGACGTCTTCCTAAACGTGATGTGCTCTAGGGCGGTGATCTCACTCCACGCTCGATGTTCATTTGACCGTTTTGTGTTGCCAAAAAGGCACTGATGGCATGCCCCGCCCGACATCGTTCGAGGCCGTGTGTGCTGTCCAAAGGTGTGATTTCCATGCCACGCCCGCGGTTGTAGACTGTGTGGCATTATCCAGGGTCGGTGATGTCATGCACGCCCGACGTTAGCCACGGGCCGACCGTGTGGTGCCTGTCTAAGGGCTGTAATTTCATGCCACGCTCGACTCGTCCGACCGTGTGTGCCTGTCCAAGTGCGGTGATTGCATTCCACCCCGATTTCGTTTGAACTTTTGTCTGCCAAGAGGCGTTGATGGGCATGCCCCTGACGTCTTTGATGTATGTTATGTCCAGGTCGGTGATGGCATGCCACGCCCTATGTTGCCGACCGTAGTGTGCTGTCCAAAGGGCGGTATTCATGCATGCCCAACGTAGTCCGACCTTGCGTGCAGTCGAAGGACGGTGATACTCATGCCAACCCGACATCAATCGAACCGTGTGTGCTGTCCAAGGCGGTATGTCACTCCCGGGGCGCCCGACATTGTCCCAACCGTGTGTTCTTTCCCAAACGTCGGTGATGTCATGCACGCCCTAACAATGCCAACCGTTTTGTGCCAAACTAGATGTCATGACACGCCTGACGTCGTCCGACGGTGCGTGTAGTCCAATGGCGGTGATCTCATACCGCGCCCGACTTCATTTGACCGTGGGTGCTGGCTAAGGGCGGTGATGTCATGCCACGTCCGACATCGTTTGACCATGTGTCCTGTCCAAGGGCAATGATGTCATGCCACGACCGTGTGTGCTGTCCAAGGGCAGTGATGTCATGCCACGCCCGACGTCGTCTGACCGTGTGTGCTGTCCAAGGGCTGTGATTGCATGCCACGCCCGACGTTGCCTACCGTGTGTGCTGTCCAAGGGCGGTAATGTCATGCTTCGCCCGACGTCGTCTTACCATGCGAGCACTCCAAGGACGGTGATGTCATGCCACGCCTGACATCGTTGGGTGTGCTGTCCAAAGGTGGTGATGTCATGCAACGCCCGACGTAGTCCGACCGTGTGTGCTTTCCTAGGGCATTGATGTCATGCCACGCCCGACGTCGTTCGACCGTGTGTGCTGTCTTAAAGCGGTGATGTCATGCCACGCCCAACGTCGTTTGACCGTGTGTGCCGTCAACAGGCGGTGATGGCACGTCACGCACGATGTCATTCAACCGTGTTTGCTGTCCAAAGGCGGTGATGTCATGCCACGCCCGACGTCGTTTGACCGTGAGTGCTGCCCAAAGGCGATGATGGAATGCCATGACTGACGTCGTTCCAACGTGTGTGGTGTCCAAAGGCGGTGATGTCATGTCACGCCCGACGTAGTCCGACCGTTTGCTGTCCAGGGTGTTGATGTTCATGCCACTCCCGACGTTGTCGCCCGTGTGGTGGTCAAGGGCGGTGATTTCATGCCACGCCCCGATGTTGCCCGTCCGTGTGTGCTTCCAGGGCGCTGATGACATTCCACGCCCCGACGTCGTCCGAAGGCGTGTGTGCTGCCCAATGAGTGCGGTGATCTCAGCCACGCTCGATGTCGTTTGAACACCGTTTGTGTTTGCCAAGGTGATAATTGCATGCGCGTCAGCCCTACGTCGTGGGTGGGGGGTCGGGAGGGGGGTGGAGGCAACCGGTGTGTTCTGTGCCAAGGGGTGGTGATAGTCATGGCCAACAGGCCCAGACGTTGTACGACCGTGTGCAATTGGGTCCCAAGGCGTTGATTCATTCCACGGCCCAGTTGTCCGTTCATGGTTTGCTTCCCACGGGCGAATGATGACATGCCACGCCCGACGTCGTCCGACCGGGGGGGGGGGGTGTGTGCTCCCAAGCGTGGTTATGTCATTTCACCCCGAACCCACGTTCTGACCGTGTGTGTCTGTCCATGGTCGTTGATGTCCTGCCATGCCCGACATCGTCCACCGTGGTGTGGCATCCCTAGCATGTTGTCATGCCGAGCGCACTGACGTCGGGTTCGACCGGGTGTGTGCTGTCCAATGAGGTATTTCAGGCACGCCCGACGTCGTTCAACCTGCGTGCAGTCCATTGGTGTCGGTGATTTCATGCCAAACCCCCCGACATCGTTCGACGTGTGTGCTGTCCAGAAGGGCTGGTGATTGCTTACCACGCCCGACGGGGGGTCCGTTTGTGAACATTTGTTGCTGTCCAATTGCTTTTGATGCATGCCACGCCTACTTCTTTTGACTGTATGTGATGTCCATGGTGTTGAATGGCTATGCACGCCGCGACTTTGGCGACCTTGTGTGCTGTCCAAGGGCTAGTGATGTCATGCCATGCCCAACGTCATCCGACCTTGCGTGCAGTCCAAGGGGCCGTTATGTCCTGCCACGCCCGCAATCATGTCGGCCGGGGGGTGTTCTGTCAAGGGGGTGATTCATGCCGCCCGGACGTCTTCCGACCATGGCTGTGGATATCCCAAGGGAGTTGATTCATGCCACGAGAACCACATAGTTTGACGCGTGTGGTTGCCCAACGGAGATGATGGCATGCCACACCTTGGGAAAACGTTCGTGTTCGACCGAGTGTGCTGTTCCAAAGGCGTGATGGCATGTCATGCCCGACGTATTCCGGACCGTGTATTTGTCCCAGGCGGTGATGGCATTCACAACCCTACATTGCCGACCTGTAAAAAGTGTGCTGTCCAAGGGGGTGGCAGGTGCATTTTAATTCCAGGCGCCTGACTAGTCTGACCGTGTTTGCCATCTCAGGACGGTGATGGTATGGCCACGCCCCACTTTAAAACGAACCGTCGTGTGTTGTCAAGGGCGGTGGATGTCATGCCATAAACCCGTGACGGAATCCGATACCGTACCAAGATGGGGGGGGGTAAAAAGGGGGAGGGGAGGGGGGGAAGAAGGGTGTGTAAGTCTCAGGAAGGAGGTGTGGGGAGTGTCCTGTTACGCCTGACATACTTCAGGGCGTTGTTTCTCATGTCCAAGGGCTAATGATTGGCATGCCACTCCCGACAGAGTCGTTTCTACAAATCTAAACCGTATTTGCTTCCAAATGCGAGATGGTATGCACGACGAGGGACGTTGTTCGAGCCCGTGTGTGCTGTCCCAAAATTCGGTGATTTCATCAACGCCCACTGCAATTACGACATGAGTTGCTCCCAAAGGGCGGAGATGGCATGCCACACCCGAAACATCGTTACGAGGAGATCGGGGTGTGTTTGTATCAAAAGGCGGTATTTCATTTCCACACCCTAGTATCCCGTCTGGGTGTGGTGTCCAAAGGCGGTGAGGCATGTCACGCGCCCGACGTTGTTTTGAGCCAAGTGGGTGTGTTTTTTCACACAGTCATTGAAAGTCAGATGCCCTGCCCGGACTGATCGTTCGGAACATGGGTGGGCAGTCCAAGGGCCGGTGAATGTCATGGCTCTTGTGCCCGACATCGTCGACATTTGGACTGTTTGTTCTGGTCCCAAAGGCAATGATGCATGCCACTGACTCCCCGACGTCTGGAAGGTATCAAACCGTGTGTGCTATCCAGGGGCGGTGATTTCAAGGGCCAAGCCCGACGTCAATTTCTGTTGTGTTCCCCAAGCATTGAATGGCATGCCACCCCCCGACGTCGTCCAACCGATGTGTGCAGTCCAAGGGTCGTGATATCAAGCCATACTGACGCATTCCACCGTGTGCTGTCCAAAGGTGTGGTGATGGCGATGTCAAACGCCTGACGTTGTTCGAAAGGCCGTGTTTCTATCCAAGGCTAGGATGGAAATGCCACAGCCCGACATCATTCGACGTGGTGTGCTGTCCTCAAACATGCGAGATGGGCATGCCAACGCCAGCGTTGTTTCTACGAACACGTGTGTGTTGCTGTCCAAGGCCGGTGGATGTCCATGCAAGCGCCCGACGTAGTTCGAACAGTGTGTGCTTCAAAGGGCAAGTGATGTCCTTCCCGCCTGACGCGTCGTTTGACGTGTTGCTTGTCCAAGTGCGGTGATGTCATGCCACTCCTTACAGCATCCACGCGTGCTGCAGTCCAAGGGCGGTGATCTCATACTGCGCTCGAATTCGTTCGCGCGGTGTGAAGTGCTGTTCAAAAAGGGCGGTGATGTCTGTCCACGCCCTACGTCGTTTGCCCGTGTGTGCTGTCCAAGGGCAGTGGATGGCATGCCACGGGGCCCGATGTCCCGTTTGAACGCTTGTGCTGCCCAAAGGCGATGATTTGGCATGGCCCGCACTAGCGTAATCGAGAGAGGGGGCCGTGTGTGCTGTCAAAGGAGTGATTTCTGCACACCCGACGTCATTGGTCTGACCGGGTGTTGTGCCATGGTTCCAAAGGGCTGTGATGGCATGCCACCCCGTTGGGAGCGTTGCCGACGTGTGTGCTCTCCAAGGCGTTAATGTCAATGATTCCACTCCCGACGTTGTTCTCACACCGCGTGCTATCCAGGGCTGTGATGTCATGCCACTCGCCACATCGTTCGACTTGTGTGGGTTGTCCAGGGTGTTGAGGTCATGCCACGCCCGAACTTCGTCGAAGCAGTCAGCTGTCCAAGATCTGGTTATTTCATGCAGACTGCCGACGTCGTCGAGGGCCGTGTTTGTCTACCCAAAGAGATAGGCATGTACATGTCCCGACGTCCTTTCTCAGTATCAACCGTGAGTGCTGCCCAAAAGGCGATGATGTGCATGCCATGCCGACTCGTTCGATCATTTGTGTTGTCCCAAGGGCGGTATGGTCCCATGCCAGCCCGACGCGTCCAACCGTGTGTTTTGTCCACGGGCAGTTATGCATGGCCAACTCCGACATTCACGACCATTTGTGCTGTCCAAGGGCGGTGTGTCATGCCTTGCCCGCGTTGCCGACGTTGTTTGAGGCTTCAACGACTGAGATGTCAGCCACTCCCGACTCGCCGACCAAGCGTGCAGTCCAATGGGAGGGTTATCTCATACCGCCCACCCGGCACGACGTCGTTCTCGACCGTGTGTGCTGGCCAAGGGCGCTGATGTCATATCGCACATCCCTGACGTCGTTTGACCCGTGTGTGCGGTTCCAATGGCCGTTGATGCATGCCCACGCCCGACGTCGTTTTGAACGTTTGTTGAATGCGCAAAGGCGCTGATGTAATGCCACGCCCGACGTCGTTCGAGACTGTGTTCTGTGCAAGGGCAGGTAATGTCATGCCATCCCGAACATCGCTGACCGTTGTGTGCTGTCCACGGCTGTGATGACATGCCACGCTCGAAGGTTGCTTGACCGTGGAGGGGTGTGCTGTCCAAGGGGTGGTAATACAAACGCCCCTCCGACGTCGTCCAAAAGGCCCGGTTGCTTCATTCGCATAAGGGCGGTGATGCAGGCCCACGCCCGTACATCTTTCGCGCCGTGTGTGCCTGTCCAAGGCAGTGATGTGAATTCCCATCGCCCGACTTCGCTTGAAACGTTGTGCTGCCCAATGCGATGATGGCATGCCACCCCCTGACGTCGTTTGCTGTATTTGATTTCCAGGGGGCGATTATGTCATGCCATGCCCCGTCGTCCGAACCCTGTGCGTGCAGTCGAAGCGTTGATGTCATCCATGCCTGACATCATTCGACCGTTTGTTCGGTCCCAAGGGCGGTGTGTTATGCCACGCCCTCCCACGTCGTCCGACATGTCGTGCAGTCCAATGGAGGTGATGTCATGCCACGCCCGTACACATTCGACCGTAGTAGTTGTCCAATGGCGGTGATTGCTATCACAACCCTAACGTTTGCCGGGGCCGACCGTGGTGGTGTGCTGTCCAAGGGCAGTGATGTCATAACCACGACCGCCGTAATATGACCCGTGTGTAACCATCCAATGACGTTGATGGTATGCCACCCGTACGTTGCCCTTGCCGACCGTGTGTTGTCAAAGGGCGGTGATGTCATGCCATAACCCACGTCGTCCGACCATGCGTGGAAAGTTCAAGAGAGGTGATGTCTGACACGCCAGACGTTATTCGACGTCTTCTGCTGTCCAAGGGTGGTGATGGCAATTCCAACGCCCGAAGTCGTCTGAACACACGTGTGTGCTGTCCAAGGTCAGTTATGGCATCCCCATGCCCCTAACGTCGTCCGACCGTCTTTTGCTGCCCAAGGCGATGATGCATGCCACGCCCTACGTTGCCTGACCGTGTGTGCTGTCGCAAGGCGTGATGGCATGCACGCCACGACTTTGCCCGCCGTGTGTTCTATCCAAGGGCGGTTATTTTTATTCCCCGCCCTACTCGTCCGACCGTTTTGGGCCTGTCCAAGGGCGGTGATGGCATGCCTTTCCTGACGTATCTGACTGGATGTTCTGCCCAAGGGCGGTGATGTCACGCCGACGGCCCGACATCGTCCGACCTTGTTTCGGGTCCAGGGAGGTGATGTCAGTTCCACGACGCGACTCGTCCGACGGTGTGCTTTCCTAGGGCATGGATGTATGCCACGCCCTTCCGTTCGGACCGTGTGGTGCTATCCAGAGCGGTATTTCATGCCCACACCCTTGTCCGTTCGAACCCGTGTGTGGCCGTCCCAAGGCAAGTGATGGTCATGTCCCGCCCGACGTCTTCCCCCCGTGTTTGCTGTTCCAGGCGTGATGCATGCTGCCCGACGTCGTTTTGCCTGTGATGCTGCCAAAGCAATTAATGGAATGCCACGACCGATGTCGTTCGAATATTGTTGTGCTGTCCAAGGGCGGTATTCATGCCAAGCCTGACGTCGTCCGACTGTGTGTGCTGTCTCATGAGTCAAGGACTGCATCACGCCCCGACTATATTCGACCGTGTGTGCTTTGCCAAAGGCGGTGATGTCCATGGCCATGCCGACGCGTTGACTTGAGTGCGTGTCCAAAGGCAGATTATGGAATGTCCACGCCCATGTCGTTCGAATCGTTTGTGTGTCCAAGGGCGTATGTCATGCCAAGCTGACGTTCGTCCGACGGTTTGCCTGTCTAAGGGCAGTGAGTGGGCAATGCCACCCCCGACGTCGTTCGACCGTGTGTCCTATCCACGGGAAGTGATGACATGCCACGCCCGACGTCATCTGACCTTGTGTGCTTTCCAAGGGGGTGATGGCTGCAACCCCGACATTGCCGGCCGTGTGTTCTGTCCAAAGCGGTGAATGTCATGCCACACCCCTCCTTGTCCTGATCGTGTGTGCTGTCTATATGGCGGTGAATATCACGCCCGCTCGACTTGGTTTTCCAACCGTGCTGGTCAGGTCCAAGGGGCATGATTCATGCCAACGCCCACAAATCGTTGTACCATGTGTTGGGTCCATGGCCGGTTGATGGCATGCCACGCCCGACGTCGTTCGATTGTGAGTGCTGTCCAAGGGCATAGTCATGACACTCGTGACGCCGTCCGAAATCCGTGAGCAGATATCCGTCTGGTGTGCTGTCTAAGAAGGGCGTGAAGGGCATGGCCACGCCCGACACGTTTCCGACCGTTTGTGCTTCCAAGGGCGTTATTGTCCTATATTCCACTCCCGAACGTTTTCGTTGTTGTGTTGTCTATGGGTGTGAGTCATTGCCACCAACGCCCGACTCGTCAGACCGTGGAGATCGTAGCCTCCAAGTGCATATTGATGATTTCCGAACACTGATGTCGTTTCGAGCCGTGGTGGTCTGCTATTTGGCTATGATTGGCATTCCCACGCCCGACATCGTTCGATGACCGTGTTGTGTGGCATCCCTAGGCGATGATTATACATGCCACGCCCGACGTCTTGTTCGGACTGTGTGTGCGCTCCAAAGGCGGCTTGATGGTCATGGCGGCGGAACTCCCGACTTTGCCGACCGTGTGTACTACCGCAGGGTGTTTACATTCATGCAACTTCTCGCGCTCTTCCGACCGTGTATACTGTCCAAGGGCGGTGAAGTCATGGGCACGCCCGACTTGCCCGACCGTGTGTGCTGTCCAAGGGCGGTGATGTCATGGACACCACGCCAGACGTCCTCCGACAGTGCGTGTAGTCCCCCCCCCCCCCCTTCCCCCCTCAGGGTGTTGTGTCTTCCACCCGAACGGGTCGGATCACCGTGGGGGGTGTATTTTCAAGGGCTTTTATGACGTGCCACGCGCCGACGGTGTTGCGCGATGCGTTGTGTGCTGTCCAAGGGGGCGGTGATGTCTATGGAACTCCCGGTGGGGGGTTGTTTGGGTCGGGGTCGCGGGACCCTTGTGTGTTGGGAGTTGTGTCCCAACAGGCGGTGATGTCCATTCCACGCCCTGACGTCATCCGACCGTCGCGTACAGTCCCAAGGGCGTGATGTCATACCATGCCCGAGGCGGTTGTTGGAGGGGGGTCGGGGCGGGGGTGTTTGTGTGCTATCCACCGTGGTGGGGGCGGCTATGTATGCCAAGCCCGACGTCGTTCGAGGGAACCCTGTGTGTTGTCCTCATGCCGACGTTTTCGACTCGTGTTTGCTGTTTAAGGGCGGTGAGTCATGACTCGCGCAACTAGCTTCCGACTCGTACGTGTTCAGTCTAGAGGGCGTGATGGTCCTTTCCAGCCTCCCCGACAGCTTGTTCGTCCTGTGTGTGCTGTCCAAGGGGCGGTTGATGTCATGCACGCCTTACGGCGTTCTACGACCATGCGTGCAGTCCAAGGGGAGGTGATGTCATGCCACGCCTTCCGTGGTTCGTTCCGTTTGGTTTTGCTGCCGCAATCGCGATGATGGTCATGCCACACCAGTTCGTCGTTCGAATTTTGGTTACCGAGTTATTGTGCTTGTCACTCCCCTAACAAGATGTTTAGGCAGTGATGGGCATTTCACGTACGCGATATTTCCAACCGTTTATGTTGTCCAGGGCAGTGATGGATATCACACCCGACGTTTGCCTGCGACCGTGTTGTGCTGTCCCAGGGCGGTGATGACATGCCAACGCCCGCCGGTTCTTACCGTGTATGTTGTCTAAGTGTGGTGATGCATATCACCCGACGTTGCCGCGATGGCTGTCGTGTGCTTATCTCAAGGGCGGTGATGTCAGGCACGGTCGAACGTCGTTCCACCTGCGTGGCAGTCAAGGGCGGTGATGTCATGGCCTTGCCCGACTTGTTCAACCGTTTGTGCTGTCCAGAGGCGGTGATTTTCATGCCACGCCCTACGTCGTTTGACCGTTTGTTGCTGGCCCAAGGTGGGCTGGTGTGGTTGTCTCCCTAATTCAGACCCGGTCTCCCCCACACGCACAAACCCAAGCAGCGTAGTCTCCCGCGCCTAGTGTCGAGATCCACCGGACATAGGAGCTACGAGGGCACGAATAAGAAGAATCAAAGCCGAAGAGAAGATCAAGCTGGAGCCGGGAACTAAGAACAGCGGTGTAAAAGGCGTTACAGGAAACAAAGTAATAGTGGTAAGTGGCAGGCCTAAAAGTGCCGACAGGGATCGTCCTCGCATGGGGTAGGTGGTGTGGCCGTGGAATTTTCGTAGCGGGGGTGGGGCGGAAGTCCCTTCGGGGCATGTTAGAGCTTAGTGTGGCGTGCGGAGGGAGGGAGAAAGTTGGAGCGGAAAAAATACTGAGGAGGTAAAAGAAAAAAGAGGAAATGAGGATATGAGATTAAAGGGAGAGACAACCCGTGTCTTCGCTTCCAGGCGGTTGAAATTGATCCACGCCATACGCCCGACTTCGTTTGACCATTTCGATGCGCCCAAAGGAGATGATGGATGCCACCTCCCGCGATCAGATCCGAAACAATGTGCGGCAAAAAGGGTCGGCTGAAGCGGTGATTGAGGCATTTCACGCCTAACGTTGTTCAGAGTGGAACGGGGGCCGTGTTCCTTTCCAAGGGCTGATGGCAGGTGCCACTCACTCCCCGCCATCGTTCGAGGGGTACCGTGGGGTACTGAGGGGGGGGGGGGGGGGGGAGGGGAGAGGGGAAGAGGGGGGGGGGGGGAAGGGGAAAGGGAGGGGAGGGGGGGTGGATGGTAGGATCCCCCCTCGATGATGGCATGCCCACTCCCGACGTCATTCAAATCTCGTGTGTGCTATCCAAGGCGATATGGCAGGTCACTCCGCGTCGTAAATCCGATCGTGTGTGGCTTTCCACAGTGCGTGATGTCATGGCACCCCGAACGTCGTCCGAACATAGACGTGCAGTCTAATGGCAGTGGATGTCCATGGCACCCCGACGTCGTTCTACGTGTGTGCTGGCCATTGGCGATGATGCTGGCCACCCCCGACATTGTTGTCGAACGTGGTGTGCTGTCCAAGGGCGTGATGTCATGCCACGCCGATAGTCCGACCTCTGTGTGCTGTCCACTGGTAGGTGATGGCATGCCACAACGCCCGACGTTGCCGGACCGTGTATTCGTCTAAGTTGTGAGGTATTTATAAAACCCGACAATGCAAGACTGTGTGTGCTGTCCAAACGCGCAACGTATGTTGACCGTGTTGATGTCCCAAGGCGTGATGGCATCCCAGGACCCGACGTTGCCCGACGTGCGTGCAGTCCCAGGGCGTTGATTCAAGCCACGCCCGACTAGTCCTACCTGTGTGTGCTTGCCAAGGGGGGCGATTAGTCATGCCAGCCCAACGTCATTCGCTGTGTGTGTTTCCACGATCGTGATGTCATGGCCACGCCCGAACGTCGTTCGACTGTGTGCCGTTCAAAGGGTGATGTCATGTGTCACGCCTCAACTTCTGTTCGACCGTGTGTGCTGTCCAAAGGCAGTGATGTCCATGTCAACGCCGACTGTTCTAAGCCATGTGTTGCTGTTCACAGTCATGTGTTGTCATGCCACGCCCACGGCCTCAGACCATGCGTGCAGTCCAAGGGCGGTGGATGTTCAGCACACCCGACGCTGTCTCGACCGTGTGTGCTGTCCAAGGGCGGTGATGTGATGCCCACGCCCAACGTCATCCTCCGAGTGTCTTCTGTCCAAGGGCGGTGATGGGCATGCCACGCCCGACTCTGTGCTTCCTAAGGCTATGATGGCATTCCACGCCCGCCGTTGCGCGACTGTGTTGCTTTCCACATGCGGTGATGGCATGCCCCCTCCCACCTGACGGTCGTTCTAACCAAAAGAAAAAAATGGTTGGAAGTCCATAAAAAAAAAGTTCGGTGTGGCAATGCCACCCCGACGAATAACGATTCGAAAGCCTGTGTGCTGTCCACAGAATGATGTCCAATGTGCACGCTCGTACGTCTTTCGACCGTGTTTTGCTGTCCAAGGGCTATAATGGCAAGCCCACACCACGTCTTCCTCCCGGTGTGTGCTGTCTCAGGGCATGATCGCATGCCACGCCCGACGTGTCCGACGGTGTATGTCCAAGGCGGTGATGTTGCAATGCCACGCCCGACTTTGCCGACTGTGTGTGCTGCCCAAGGTGATGATTATCCACGCCCTACGTCTTCCGACCGTGTGTGGCTGTCTAATGGCGATGATGCATGCCACTGCCCGACTATGTCGACCGTGTGTAATGTCCAGTGCGGTGATGTCATGCCACACTCCGAACTTGCCCGCCGACTGTTGGTGTGCTGGCCCAGGGTGATTTTGATCCACGACCCGACGTCGTCCGACCGTGCGTGCATCCATTGGCGTCGATGCATGCCACTCTCCCGACATCGTTCGACCCTGTGTTTTTTTCTCAAAGGCGATGATGGCATTCCACGCCCGAGCTTCATTTTGACCGTGGGGGGGCATGATGTGCCAAGGGCAAGTGATGCAATGCAACTCACAAAAAAGTTTTGGACCTGTGTTCTGTCCAAGGGAGGTTGCATGTCATGCCCCGCCCGACATCTTCGCCGTGTGTGTCTACCCACGGCAATGATGGCAGGCCACACCCCACGTACCTTCTAACCGAGTTGTGCTGTCGCAAGCGGTGGAGGCATGTCACGCCCAACGTTCCGACCGTGATTTTTCCCGGGCATGATGCATATCCCACCTACTTTGTCCGACCATGTGTGTCGTCCAAAGGCGGTGATGGCATGCCCAACGACCGACGTTGTTCGCCGTGTGTCCCGCTGTCCAAGGCGGTGATGTCTTTTTCACGCCGGATTTCGTTTGACCGTTTGGTGCTGCCCAAAGGGACTGATGTGCATGCGCAACGCCCTACGTCGTCCGATCCGTGTGTCCCTTCCAAAAGCGGTGATGTCTCCACGCCCGACGTTGGTTTCGACTTGACTGTGCTGGTTCCAAGATCGGTTATGTCAGCCCACGCCCTACGTCGTTTGACCGTGTTTCTGCCCAAATGGGATTGATGGAATGGCCGAACGCTCGACGTCGTTCGACGGTGTTGTGTTTTCGCGAAAGGCGGTGAGTGTCATGACACGTCTCCTGACGTCGTTCAAGACCGTTGTGTTGTCCAAGGGAGTTATTTCCTGGCCACGCCGACATCGTACGACCGTGTGTGTCAGTCCAAGGGCGGTGATGTCATGCAACGCCTGACGTCGTTTGACCGTTGTGCTGCGAAAAGGCGATGATGGTGCCACGCCGAGGTCGTGCGATCGTCGCTGTGATGTCCAAGGTCGCTGATATCATCCTTGCCCGACTTGCCGGGTGGGGGGCGATGTGTGGTGCTGTCCAAGGGCGGGGGGGGTGAATTGTGTCATGGTCTGTAGCAGCTGGGGGGGTGACGTGCCGACCGTGGGGGGTGTGTTAACCAAGGGTAGTGATGTCATTCACCCCGACGTCGTCCGCCGTGCGTGCAGTCTGAGGGCGGTTATGTAAAGCCACCCCGAACAACTCGTTCGATCATGACTGTTGTCCATAAGGAGGTTATTGCATGTCACACCAGAACGTCGTGAGACTGTGTTTTCCGTCCATGGCTATGATTGGCATGGAACGTGCCCACGTTGTTTCGCTTTTGTGGCTGTACAAAGGCGGTGATGTATGCACCGCCCGAACTTAGCTACTGTGTTGTGCTTCCCAATGTAGGTGATGAATGCCACCCCGACGTTGCTGACCGTGTGTGGTCCCGGCTCAAGGGCGGTATGTTTCATGCCCGCCCCGACGTTGTCCGAACCGTGTGTGCTGTCCAAGAGCAGTGAGGTCATGCCACGCCCTGACGTCGTCTGACCGTGTGTTCTTTTCCAAGGAAAGGGATGGGAAACTACGGCCCGACGTTGACAACCGTCGTGTATTTTCCAGGGCGTGATGTCATGCTACTGTCCTACGTCGTCTGACGTGCGTGCAGTCCCGGGCTTTGATGTCAGTCCACTCCCGACATTGTTCGACCGGTGTTGCGGTCCAAGGGTCGGTGATGGCATTCCACGCCCGACTCGTCCCTAAACAAACCGTGTGTGCTTGTCCAAGTGCGGTGATTGCATGCACGCCCGCGTCATCTGCCGCTGTGCTGTCCCAAAGCGATGATTGCATCCAGCGCCCGTGTTGCTGACCTTGTGTGCTTCCCATGGGGCGGTATGTGATGCCACCCCGACTTTCGGCCGACATTGCTTTCTCATCCAGCGGTGATGGCATTGCACGCCCGATGTTACTCCGACTCGTCTTTTTTTCCAAGGGCGGTGAGTAACATGCACATCGCCGACATTCTGTGCTGCCCTAAAGGCCGATGAGGCATTCCGATACCGACGGTGCTGACCATGTTGCGCTGTCCAAGGCGGTGATGGCATGCCACGCCTGACGTCAGTTCTAACGTGTTTGTAGTCCATGGTCGTTGATGCATGCCACGACCGATGTCGTTCGACCGTGTTTGATGTCCAAGGCAATGATGGCATGTCAGCGCCGCGACGTTCTACCGGTGTTTGTCGGTCAA
>JAKWJA010000970.1:0-23905 GCA_027704765.1 Solanum habrochaites | reverse complement strand
CTCACACCACACGTTCTACTATACCCATTTTGTGTAGTAGCTCATGACAGTCATTCAACCAGAAAAATCATAGGCATTCTCAGATTCAGCACCCTTGACGAAGGATGGTTTCCAATTCAAGAAACTTCTGAAAAGGTTCATGCTGATCATTTGTCATTATAGGCCCGGTGGTAAGACGAGCGAAACGTGCATATTTCCAATGAGGCATCCATGCGGGGAGACATAGTAGCTGCATGTTTACCGGCGGAAACGGAGGTGTTGGTGCAGAAAACACTGGATGGCGTCTGGCCGTGATACAGAATAACCCACTAAGATAAGCTAAGAACCAGGATTGATCATTGGGGTAGGTTGGGGTGGCAATTCCTCATTTCTGCACGTGTTCATTCCCCATCCTCGCCTCTCTTACCAGTTCATCAGTTGTGGGGAGTCACGCCGCTGAGTAGCAGAGGGGCTAGGTGCTCGGTCCTCTTCCCCTAGAGGACATCCTCTACGACCTATTACCAAGCTTTTCTTTGTCACTACTCATCTCGAGCTACAGACCAGTGGCTGCTCAGACGCACCTGTTCTGCCGGGCTAGGGTGTTGGCTGTTGTCGTTGTTGCTTAGTGCTAACCATTGCCCGGAAATAGAGTGAAGATGCGTCAGATACCGATGCGTTCACCTATTATACCAATTGGATTCCAATTAATAGCACGAAAGAAGAAAGAATGGAATTGTTCCTAAAGTCGTATAGCCTCTCAAAGAAAAAGTAAAGGTTGTCCCAACCTACGTTCCTTAGACTCTACTAGACTTGTTCTTGTGGATGAGACCCAACGAAACTAATGCTCTGATACCAAGTTTGTCAAGACCCAAAAATGGGCCGCCGACTAGCACACAACTGACCCTCCTATGTGAGCGAACCAAACCAATCTAACTCTTGACATTCAAATAATATCAACAAAAGAATGCAGGAAGAAGATTATTTTAGTGTTCATAGACTTTAATATTTTTTCAGGTTTAGTGATTAGGGTTTCTAAGAATTTATGGTTTATGTTAGGATGTTTTAGGTTTAGGGTATTGGGTTAAGGTTTTTAGGGTTAATGGTCTTGATCTTATGAGGTTAAGGTTTTTACGATTTTATAGGTTTACGGTTTAGGTGTTAGTTTTTTTTTTTTTGATTTTTTAGGATTTGATCTTAGTGTTTTAGGTGTAGGGAACTTCGGGTATTTTAGGTTTTTATAAAGGTTAAGTGTTTGTTAGGGTTATTTTTATGTGTTTTAGGTATAGGGTTTACAAATTTTAATAATAAGGGTTTAAGTCATAGGATTTTGTATGGGTTTAAAATGATTTTTAGGATTTTTAGGGCTTAAAGGATTTAAGGTTTCTTAAGGTTAGTGTTTTTGGTTCTTAAGGTGTTAGATTTTAGATTTAGGGTTTTTAGTTAGGATTTTGGTTTTACGGCTTATGGTTTTATTAATTTTAAGGTTTTGGATAATGGGTGTTGTCTTGGTTTTAAGACTTCAGGGCTTTGGGTTTTCAGGTTAATGTTATTTCTGGATTTTTTATGATTAGGGTTTAAGTCTTATGGTTTTTTGAGTTTTTTAGGGTTTAGGTTACATGATTTAGGGCATTATAAGGCTCATAGTTTAAGGTTTGTTGGCTTTAGGGATGTTTAAGGGTTATGCGTTTAATAGTTTTTTACGGTTTAGGGATAAGGTTATCTAGTTGTTCGTGTGCTTTTCAGTTTTAGGGTGTATGGGATTTTAGGACTCAAGGTTTAGAGCTTAGATTTTGCAAGGGTTTTAAATGGTTTTATTGTTTATTTTAGGGTTGATAGAATTTAGGTTTCATAATGTTCAGGATTAAGGATTTTGTAGGGTTTTAGGTATAGAATTTAAAGCATTAAGTTAGGGCGTAAGGTATACAATTTAGGGTTTCTTAAGGTTTAGGATTTAGGATTTCTTACGGTTTTAGGTTTAGGATTTATTGTTTTCGGTTAAGGTTTATGGTTTAGGGCTTAATGTATTGTGATGTTTAAGATTTTATGTTAAGGGTTTTATCTAGGTTTGTAACGACCTGTTTAGTCGTTTTGAGCAGCAGATTTTATTTCTGGAAAACTGGCCGAGTCGACGGACCGCACGACGAACCGTCATGGGCACGATGGACCGACGTGGGGGTCTCGTTCCAAAACACTTAGAAATTAGGGATTTGGGTACTGAGATCGACTCTCTGAACGTCACAACAGAATGGCAGGACGGAACGTGTGGGCATCGACGACCGTCACAGGCCATTTCAGTGAATCAGTCTATGAACTCTGTGACGGAGACAGGCAGGATGGGACAGTCGCAGGCGCGACGGGCACGGAACAGGTCTGCGTAACCATGCTGGGGTCGGATTGCTGTTAAGTAATTAAGGGGGCGCTTGGACTATTTACCTGCTTAATCAAAAAGTATGGGGGTATTTATTAAGTTCTAATTACTTGGGGTTAAAGAGAGGTAACACTTAAGTAATTAGGGGTAATATTGCATCTTTTATTATAATGATATGATTATTAGGGTAAAAGAACGAGAGTTTGAATAAGAAAAATAGAAAGAACAGAAGGCGAGAGGGAGAAAAGGATTAGAGACATGCTAACGAAGAGGGAAAGCAAAGCCTTTGAGATGAGCTTGCGTGATCCGAATCTTCGGTGGAGGGTTTAGTTATGGTTTCCATGCTATTCGTAGTAAACTCTTAAGCGGGATATGATATGAATTTGGGTAGTATGTAAACCCTTTTCTGCCTTAATTGTATGTTTGTATGAATGTGATTATACAATTGTGATAAAATAAGCATGATGAAGCTATTGAATCTTATCTTAACCAGACCCCACCGACTAATGTCCCTGGTACTGAGAATTGATTGCCTTGGTATAAAAGAAGGATTGATGAACTAAGGATGAGATAGGGGATTGGGTGTCATGAACCGACACAGTGTAGAAATAGGGGGATAGTGTCACGAACCGACACGATAGAATTAGGGGTCGGGTTGTCACGAACCGACACTCGAAATTAGGGGATCGATGTGTCACGAACCGACAATTAATTAGGGGTCTCAGTGTCACTAATCGACAAGTCGAATTAGGGGATTGGGTGTCACGAACGACACGTCGAATTAGGGGCATCGGAAGTGTCAGTACCGACACATAGTGTAGTGGGAGCGGAGTTGTCACGTTACGACACAAGAGGAACAAAGATATAATGAATTTGAAAGATTGTTAATATACCCCAATATAATGAACCTAATTCCAAATGGGTATGGCATTGAGGCTTAGTCCTCATGGGTGACTTGGCGGTGTTTATTAATGAGTACCGAACTGTTGTTGAATGTGAGTATTGTAGTTGATTTGATATTATTTATAGATACTGTTTGGTATTTGGAGTTGGCCGTGATACCTACTCAGTACTCGCTGTTCTTGTACGACCCTACTTGGTATTGGTTTCTTTGTTATTATGTGGAGGCAGCAAAATACCGTTCGTCTTCAAACTCAACCGCAACTCTAGCCAGTCGTCATTACACCGGGAGATTTCAAGGGTGAGCTAATGCTTCTAGCTTGGACGGATCTGCTTATCTGTCTGATGCCTTGAAGTTCCGGCATAGACTAGCTTTGTTATTTGAGCTTCTTTAGAATACTCTTAGTTAGTTAATGATCATAGATGTTATGTGGTGATGATTCCAGATTTGGTGAAATAATAGATGTTGAATTTGTTGAATTAGAAGTTATTGAATTGGCATTGTATTCTTTTATAAGAGTTTAAGTCTTACCGCATTACTTCTGTTGATATTTATTGAAAGTCAGGGTTTAGATGGTTGGTTCGCTCACATAGGAGGGTGTAAGTGGTGGGTTGCCAGTCGCGGCTCGTTTTTGGGTCGTGACCCAAATTTGGTCAGTCAGACGCATAGGTCGTTTGGTAATATAACAAAGAACAGGTTAGTAGTTCTTAGGGACGGTTAGTGGACGCCTTTACTTTCTTTGAATGGAGGAATTATAAGACTTCTAGGAAAAACTCCATCTTTCTTTTCTTCTTCGTGTAGTAATTGAATCAATTGGATCTAGGTGATACAAATTGGTATCTGAACCATGTTCACTCTATTTCGCAGATGGTTTAGAACTAGAGCAACAAAGAAATGTGCTGACACCAAAATCGCCAAGACAAGAAGCCGTCTGAGCCAGCCACTGCGGGCTGTAGCCTCAGGAGAGAAGTAGTGACAAGAGGCCGTGGAAGAAGGCCGTGGGAGGACTCCGCTAGAGGAACGAGGACGAGAACCTAGACCATCTGGTCTAGGGCCGGGTGACTCCTCCACAGACGAGGAAGGGGTAAGAGAGGGTGAGGAACGGGGAAAATTAAAAAGTGAGAATGAAGGATTGCAACCCCAAACCTACCACAGAGATGATCAATCAGGTTCTCTGCCCATGCTTATAATTAGCGGGATATCTGATGATCAGGCCGCCGCCTCCAGTGTGTTATGCCCAACACCTCCCGGTTCCGTAGGTACAACATGCAACGATACTATGGGTCAGCCACCCCTCCCCCCCCCCCCGCATGGACTGCCTCCTTTTTGGAAAATAGGACACGTTCCTCGTCTGACCAAAAGGACCTATAATGACCAATTGATCAGCCAATGAACAGTTTTCAGCCCTAAGTTCTTGAAATTGCTGAAACCACGACCCAGTCTGTCAAGGTGCAGAATCTGAGGCATGCCTACGATTTTCTGCGGACTTTGTCATGAGCTACTACACAAGATGGGTATAGTAGGACGGTTGGTTTGTGAGTTGTGACTTATCAATTTCAAGGGAACGCCAAAAGGTGGTGGCGGTCACAGGTTGAGGTCAACCAAACAGAGGCACCACCTATGACTTGGGCATCATTCTCTAGATGTTTAGGAAAAAAAAATATATTCCGTCCGAACATTGAGGGATAGGAAAAGAGATGAGTTCTTGAGGCCTAGAGCAAGGAAGATGTCGGGCTATGCCATATGAGCCCAAGTTTGCGCATGATCAAGGTATTCCACTCAACTTTGTTTCAGTCCACAAGAGCGGATCGCAGTTTGTGAAGGGAGTTGAGGTCAAAAATTGGGATTTCAGCATTATAGGTAGCGGTATGGCAAAATCTTTTCAAGAAGTGTAGCTGCGTGGAGAAGTGGAAGGAGTTGAAGACCAGAATGACTTCACCATGCATCGACCAAAATGTTTCGGAAAGGTGAAGTGAGTATGAGTTTATGGGTTCTTACTCTAGAGGTCAGGGTTAAGTAGGGTTTACTCGGTCCGACCAATTCAGTGATTCACGACAGACTGCGTTGGGTCACCTCAGACCCGTCAACATTCTCTGAGGAGACCTATGCTTGACCCAGAGAGTGTTAGGGATGTGGGGAGACTGACTCGAGACTGGACATATTCGGAGGAATTCATCCAAAAACAGAGTTATAGCACCCCAATAGCTAGCAGGTCAGCGGTGGTCTGGTAGAGGCCGTTTATCGGGAGAACACGCGTGGCCGAGTAATGTTGGTCCACCAAAAAAGACGAGGGTCGATAGGTACCGGGAAAACTTTGGCGACACTGCAGCACAACATGGTAGGGCAACGGCAGGTACAGAGTTGATAGGGCCCATTGTTACGTTTTCCCGGGATGTATGAAGAGGAGGCATCAGATGCTGTTCCATCAGGTAATCTTTTCGGTTTGTGATTGCATGGCTTCTGTATTATTGGAGCCTGGCTCCACTTTTTCATATGTATTTCCTCATTTGATATCGGTCTATTTACATTGTTGAATGCTGAACATGCATTATGTATGTTTCTTACTCCAGTGGGTGAGTCTTGATGGTAGTTCACAAAAGTGTTTGTATAGGTCTGTGTGGTGACTTTTGTGGGGGAAGCAATACCAATGTAGACTTGGTAGTTATCTTAGAAAGTCTGATGTTGATGAATTCTGGGTATATGACTTGGCTTTCTCCAAATTTTGCAATCTTGCGATTGTAACGCTAAATGTGACGTTAGCAGCATGAGACGATCCGTTTAGTGTGGGATGGTGACTACACTTCCAAGACGGTCTAGCTATCGTAATCCTTTCTTCGTCTAGAGAAATGCGTTAGTAAGGGTTTGTTTAGCGTTCTAGTCCACCCTCCGGATTGATACTACCAAATACCTTCAAATCGAGTCGGTTGGTTTCGGCTAGTCGTGAGTTTTGACATGGGTTTACTGTAGACCTTCCTGGTAGCCACCGGATAGAGATATGACTTCTGCAATCGATCTTGAACCAAGTACTCGACCCGTTCATTTATATACCCCTTATAGAAGGCTCCCGCCTGAGTTAAAGAGAGTTAAAGGCCCAACTTCAAGAGTTGTGAGCAAGGGTTCATTATAGAACAAGCATCACCTGGGGGGTCTCCTGTTTTGTTTGTGAACAAGAAAGATGAGAGTCTTCGGATGTGCAAACACTACGGAATTAAATTAAAGTCAACTGTTAAGAACAGGTATTCCTCTTCCGCCGCATGCTTGATTTGTATCGATAGTTACAAGGTGCTTGTGTTTTGTCTAAGATTGACTTGGGTTAGGTTATCAATCAATTGAAATATGGGCAGCAGATTGCCAAGACTGCTTTTCGAACAGGTATGGGCATTATGAATTCTGGTAATGTAACCTTTGGACTAAGAATGCCTGACCTGCTTTCATGAGCCTTGATGAACGGATTTAAGCCATATCTGGATCTCTTTTGTGATCGTATTATTGATGATATACTGATATACTCCAAGATAGTTAAGACAGAAACATGAGGAGCCATTTGAGAATTTGTTGGAATGTTGAGGGAGAAAAAGCCTTTATGCCAATGCTTCCAAGTGTGCGTTTTGCTAGATGCCAGTGTCCCCCATTCTTGGGCGCACCTGGTTTCTAAGGACTGGGATGATGGTGGATCTTCTAAGAGTCGAAGCTGAGTGAAGAATTGGGTAAAGACCTACTAATGTGTCAGAAATAAACAGCTTTGTTGGTTTAGCCAGTTACTACCGTCGTCCGATTTTTTGTCAAGGATTATCTTCTACTTCATTGCTTCCAAATTGACGAACTTGACTAAGCCCCAGAAATTGTTCCATTTCTATGGTTATGAGGAATGTGAGAAGCTTTCAGAACTCAAGACCTTGCCTGACTCCCGCACCTATTCTTACCTGCCAGTAGAGGGTAAGAACTTCATTGTTTATTGCGATGCATACTATTCTGGTTTGGGTGCCGTTGCTAATGACAGAGAAAAATGTAATTGATTGCTTGCTTCGAGGCAATAAAGGTGCAGAACGTAATATCCGAACCCACGATTGAGAGTTGGGCTGCGGGTGGTTGTTTGCATTAAAGCCAATGAGACACTATATATATGGGGTTAAGTGTGAAGTCTATAAGGATCATCGTGCATAAGGATGTCCTTTACTCAGAGAGAAGATTTGAATTTGAGAACATAGGGGTGGATGGAAAACTACTTTGAAGGATTATGATGTAACATCTTGTATCACCCTGAAGGAAAGGCTATATTGTGGCAGACGCCTTAAGTCGAAAAGCAGGAAGCATGGGTAGTTAGCTCACTATGAAAGACTTCTAGACCACCATTGGCTAGAGAGTTTCAGACCTGGGCTAATGACATATGAGGTTTGTGAAGTAAATGAGAAGGAGGATTTTTGGCAGTCGTGGCGGCGAGATCTTCTTTTCTTGACAAGATCAAGTGGAAACAGTTCTGATGATTGAGAAACTAAGCCTGAATACGAGATAAGGGGTTGCGAGGAGAGGCTAAAAGAAGCAGTAATGGATGCGGAGGGTGTTTGAGAATTAAGGGAAGGGTATGGGTGCCCCGTGTCGATGATTGTCCAACACTATTCTTTACAGACGGCTATAGTTTCTGGATTTCTATACATCTGGTGACAACCAAGATTGTACCGTGACCTAAAGTAACACTTTTGGTGGAGTGGACGAAGCGCCGACATTGTGACTTTGTTAACAAATGTCCAAATTGTCAGCAAGTAAAGCATAACACCAGAGGCCCGGAGTGCGAACACTTCAGAGACTGCCTAGTCCTGACTGGAAGTGGGAGAGAATTGCAATGGACTTCGTGGTTGGGTCTCCAAAGAAATTGGGCAAGTTTGATCTATTTGGGTAATTATGGACAGATTAACTAAGTTTTCTCATTCATTCGGTTATGGTGACGACAATGCAAGAGAAGTTAGCCAGACTCTACATCTCAGAAAGAAATTTGTCGGTGTTGCATGGAATTCCACTTCCATCATATCAGATAGATGGACGCAATTTACTTCTAAGTTTTGGAGAACATTGCACGCCAGAATTAGGGTACTAGGTCGGACCGTAGTACTGCATTCACCTTCAGAGTATGGACAGTCTGAGCGATACGATTCAAGTATGCGAAGATCTGCTGCGAGCATGGGTGATAGATTCGTCGGTCATTGGGATAACTTCTACCCTTCGCGGAGTCGAGTTATCATACAACTAATAGCTTACACTCAAGTATTGATTATGGCTCTTTCGAAGATTGTATGGAGAGATGTAGGTCTCACCATTGGTGGTTTGATGCATTCGAGGATGGACCATTGGGGTCCTGACCTTTGAGAGGAGTCATTATATGAAGGTAAGTCTATCAAGAAAAGCTTTTAGGTCAAAGTAGGCAAAAAGGAGTAGGCAGATCGAAAGGTTAGGGACTGGGAGTTATGGAGGGGGAGAGCAAGTTTGCTGAAGGTTTCACCCGATCGAAGGGGTGTGATGCGGTTTGGTAAAAGACGGTACGCTTGTCCGCGATACATTTGGTCCCATTGAAATTCTGATAGCGAGTAGGGGAAGTGGACTATGAATTAGCTCTTGCCTCCGGGCTGTCAGGAGCTGCACCGGCATTTCATGTGTCTATGTTGAAAAGGTACCATGGGGATGGAAACTACAGCATTCGTGGATAAGTTTGCTTGATGAGAACTTATCTATGAGGAGGAGTACTGTTGCCATTTAGATCGGATAGAGAAGTCCGCAAGTTGAGGTCAATTGCGATGCCATCCATTAAGGTGCCAAGGGAAGAATCGACCAGTCGAAGAATATCCACTTGGGAGAAGGAGGCTGAATGCAAGAAAGATACCCACACCTGTTTACATGATTCAGGTTATCCTTTTCAAATTATTGGTTGTTTTTCTTCTCGCTGATCGTTCGAGACGAAAACGATGGGTGTAAATTTGTATCTATTTGTAAGACATGTTTAGTGTTTTCAAGCAGCAAGTTTTATTTCTGGAAAACTGCCTTTAGTAGACGGATCCCCCACGATGAACCGTCATGGGCACACGGACCATCGTGGGGGGTCTCGTTCACAAAACAATTTTTAGAAATTAGGGATTTGGGGGTACGTAGATCGACTCTGCTAGAAAGTCAAGACGGACTGGCAGGAGGAACGTTGTGTGCACGATGACGCCCCCCTCCTCCCCCCCATAACAGGACCCCCCCATTAAGGGAATTTAGTCTATGAACTCTGATGAAGAAAGCAGCAGACGACCTCGCGGGCGACGGGAGGCCGTCCCAGGCTGGTAATCCCAGGCTGCCGTCGGATTCGGTTAAGTAATAAGGTTCACTGCGTTTGACTAGTTTCTGCGTTAATTATAAAGTAGTGGGTAATGTTAATAAGTCTAAGTACTGGGGGGTTTTAAAGAGGGTAACCCTTAAGTTAATTAGTGCGGTTGGTTATGATTGCCATCTTTATTTCATTTATATGATTATTAGGGTACAAAGAAAGGGGTTTGAATAAGCAAATAGAAAGACAGAGAGAGAGAGGGAGAAACGCACCGAAGACGAAGCAAAAGACTTTTAAAGAGTAGCTTGCTTGATCACGAATCTTCGAGTGGAGGTAGGTTATTGTTTACATGCTATTCTTAGTAAACTCGTTAATAGAGAATGATATGTATTAGGTAGGATTGTAAACCCTCTCTATATGCTTAATTGTTTTTATTTGCTTGAATGCCTATATGATTATACAATAGTGATAAAATTAAGCAGATGAAGCTATTTAATCTTAATATTGAAGAAATCCTAATCTACCTTGTTAATGAGTATTGATGATGACTTGGTATAAAAGACGGCTTGATGAACTAAAGTGAGTGATGATATTAGGGGATCGTGGGTTGTCACGAAACCGACACGTAGAATGAGGGGATCGGGGTGTCACGAACCGAACACGTCCTGAATTAGGGACGAGTGTCACGGACCGACACGTTAGAATGAGGGGATCGGGTGTCACAAACAGCACGTAGAATTCAGGTGATGGTGTTCACGAATCGACAAGTAGAATTGAGGGGACGACGGGATTCGCCTCACGTATGTTATATGTTGGTTTCACGAACGACACGTAGATTAGGGGGATGCAGTGTCCACTACCGACACATAGGAGTAGGGGAGTGGAAGTGTCAAGTACCGACACAAGAGGAACAAAGATAATGAATCTTGAAAAGATGTTAAATTATACCCAATCTATGAACACTTAATTCCAAATGGGTATGGCATTGTAGGCTTGAGAGTCCTTATGGGTGAATCTTGGGGTGTTTATTAATGAGTACAAAACTGTTGTGCCTACATGTTTGAGTATTGTAGTTGATTTATGATTATATTGGATATTCTAGACATCAATGTGTTATGTCGTTTCCGTAATGTCCATCAGAGATGTAGGCCGATGGATACCTACTCAGTACTCGTGTTTGTGACGACCTTCGCCTACTCTCTAATTGTTTTTCTCTGTTATATGTGTTATATGTGCCAGCAAACATGGCAGGCCTGACACGCAACAATCATCTGTGCAACTCAACCGACAAACAACTGTCAGCCAGTCGTCATTACACCGGATTCATGGGTGAGATATGATTCTATGTGGACTGGACTTCTCCTTCATGTTCTTGGGCTTGAAGTTCCGGCAACTCGCCTAAGCATTTGTGTTATTTAGATCTCTAGAATACTCTTAGTTAGTACATGCGATCATAGATCTATCTTTGTGGTGATGACTCCAGATTTTGGGGAAAATAATAGATGTTTTGAATTTTAGAAGTATTGAATTGGTGTTATTAATGAGTTTCGTCTTCAGCAGTAATTTCTGTTGATATTATATGACAATGTCAGGGTTCAGAGTTGTTCGGTTCGCTCACATAGGAGGGTAAGTGTGGGTGCCAGTCGCGGCTCATTTTTGGTCGTGACAAGGTTTTAAGACTTTACTAGCTTTGGTATTTTGTGTTAACATTTCTTGTTGTTTTATAGGTTTAGGGTTTTTGGTTAAGTGTTTTATCTAGTTTCATAAGATTTATGACTTTTTTTTTTGGTTAAGGGTTTTTAGGGTTCTAGGTTTAAGGTTGAAGTCTTACAGTTTTTTGTTTTAAGCATTTAGAATATATTATTTGGGATTTATGGGTTTGGAATTGAGAATTTTTTCATTTAGGTGTTTTTGTTTTTTAGAGTTTTTTATGGTTAATTGTTTATTAGGGTTTTTAGCTCCAGGGATTCGTGCTTAGGGTTTTTTTGTGTTTTTACGTTTAGGGTTTATAAATTTATAATTTTAGGGCTTAAATCTTAGAGATTTGGAGGAAAATGAAATGGACGTTATGGTTTATAAGGTTTAGGGTTTCTTAAATTTTATGGTTTTTGTTTATGGTTTAGGGTCTTGGGCTTAGTGTTAACTCTAGGGATTTAAGTTTCTTGGGTTAAGATTTTTTATGATTTTCTAGGATTAGGATTTAGGACTAAGGTTTTTTTTTTTTAATTGTTAAGCATATACAATTTAGTGTTGTATAGAGTTATTTCGGTTAAGTTGTTTTACGGGTTTTAAAGTTTTTTTTATGTTTCTTCTTAGGTTTTATATATTTTTAGTATTTAGGTTTAAAGATTTTATTTTGTAAGGATTTTTTAGAGTTTCTAGGATCAAGGGTTTCTTAATGCTTAGGACTTAGTGTTTTAGGTTAGGGTTTATAGGATCAAGGATTTCTTAAGGCTAAGGGTTTTAGGTTTAGGATTTAGAGTTTTAGGTTAGGGTTTCTGGTTAAGTGATTTGTGTTATTTTTTAGTTATGTTTCTTTTATGGTTTTATAGTTTAGGGTCTAGGGTTTTAAGTTAATGATTTACTCTAGGTTTTTAGGGTTTGTGGAATTTGGGTTTTATTTGGTTAGGGGATTTTAGGGATTTATAGGTTTATGACTAAGGTTTTTTTTGTTTTGGGTTTAACATATACAATATAGGGGTGAGTTTTTTTTTTTTTTTTTGGGTTCAGTGCATACAAATTTTTAGGATTTAGACCTTAAAGTTTTTAGGGGTTTTAAATGGTATTTAGGGTTTATTTTAGGATTTATAGGATTACGTTTTTCTTATTGTTCTTGGTTTCATAGAGGTAATATGTTTTTGATTTAGGGTCTTAGGCTAGGGTTTAAGGTTTAGGACTTTGGGGTTCTTAAAGTTGAGGTTTTATCTTAAGGGTTTTATCTAGTTCTTTTAGGGTTTAGGGCTTTGGGTTTGCAACGAAACATTTGTTAGGGTTTTATCCGCTTAGGGTTTAGGCGTTAGGGTAATTTTGTTTTATTTACGATATAGCATACTCAATTTAGGTCTTTATATAGAGTTTATAGTGTAGAGTATTTTTGGGTAAAGATTTTTTTTTTAGTGTTTTGACGGGTTAATTTTTGTTAGGGTTTTTAAGAGTTAATTGTTTCATAGGGTTTTTTTTCGTATTTTTTAGTTTTAGGCTTTACAAATTTTTAGGATTTAGGCTTTAGTACATATGGTTTATAGGGGTTTTAAATGATTTTAGGGTTTATATTAGGGTTCATATAATTTAGGGCTTTTTAATATTTAGGGCTTAGAGTTTAAGGTTTCTAATAGGTTAAGGTTTAAGATTTTTTTTAGGTTAAGGGTTTAATCTAGGTTTTTTGTGTTTAGGGCATTGGGATTTCTAGGTTTAGGTTTAGGTTTTTTAGAGGTTATTTAGGCGTTAGGGGTGCTTGAGAGTTTGTGATGTTTGGGGTTTCTAGCGTTTTAAATCTACTATATTGTTTTAAAAGGTCAAGAACTTTTTTTTTTTACGTTTAAGGGTTTTGGGATTTTATGATTTTTAGGGCTTAGGATTTAGGCCTTAGCTTATTTTTTTTGTATTCTTTTGTATCGGCGCACATAGTAAAATAGGTCTAACTAGAGTTTCGATTGTGTTTCATGAGTTAATAACATGTTAAAATAGTGAATTTAAGTGTTAGAGGTCAGTTTGTTAAGTTTGGAAGTCAAATGTTAAGAGATGACCATGACTTTCGAAACTTACCTTGTGTGTGTGCTAGTGTGTCCTTCTATGTTTTGTGTAATTTTAAGTGTTGTTTGGATACCAAAAGAAGTGGGGGATAACCCTAACACCTAGACGGCAATTTGTAGGGTCAAAACGTCCGGTTATGTCTCCCCAAGGACTTCCTTAGGGAACCTTGAGGAGGACCCAACCTTGGGACAACAAGTCGCCTAAGGCAGCAAAAGTTGTTCTATAGTTAAAGCAGTCCGCATTGCGGACTTGGTGAACCTTGAACAAAAATTTTGTCCACTTTGCGGACACAACGCTGACTCTACTGTCTCGAAATTTATTTTCAAAAAATCTT
Source organism: Solanum habrochaites (assembly GCA_027704765.1). Taxonomy (NCBI): domain Eukaryota; kingdom Viridiplantae; phylum Streptophyta; class Magnoliopsida; order Solanales; family Solanaceae; genus Solanum; species Solanum habrochaites. The sequence continues at coordinate 10,275 of JAKWJA010000970.1, read as the reverse complement.
GTGGGAAAAGCTCCCCGTCGCGAACTTGTTTCTCTGTGATAATTCTGAAATTTAAGTTAAGTTTGAGTTGTTTAAAAATGTGCAATTGATTTAGAGGTGTTTTGGAGTGTTTTATATCTTTATTTTATGTCACCGTACACTCATTACACTAATCAAAACCCCATCCCTCAATTAGAATCCATATATTGTACATGCTCCCTTCTCTCTAAATTCTCTCTCTAAGTTGAATCCTCAATTTGTGAGCTTCAAGATACAAGAATGAAGACAAAATTATTCAAGTTTGCATCCCTAATCTCATGGATTTATTCACATTAAGATATGGTAGTTCATCCTTGACTCTTTGTTCATTCAAGGAGCCAATTCAATGGAATTTTCAAAAAAGTGTTTCAAACTCCAAATTCTTCTATTTTTAATTTAAGCAAGGGTCTTTGCATGAAAATTTTTAATGAATGAAATATGATAATTTTAATTTTAGTTGATGATTTTAATGTCAAAACCCCAATGAACCCATGCTCAAGCATTTTGGCAACTTTTTAGTTATGACGTAGATTTCTTATATATGATTAGATAATGTTAGAGTTGTGTTTCTGTCACGACCCAAAACGTGTCGCGAGTGGCACCCACAGTTATCCTACTATGTGAGCGAACCAACCAATCTAAACCCCAACAGTTCAACTATAAATAACATAATATAAAGCGGAAGACTTTAAAAACTCATTGACGAACATCATTAAAAAATTCTAAAAATTTTAATACTTATATCCCCAAAATCGGGAAGTCATTCACCACAAGAACATTATCCTCAAATTACTAATCTAAGAGTATCTAAGACATCTAAATAAGTAAAAGATAGTTCCATGCCGGAACTTCAAGGCATCAATCATGAAGAAGATGTCTACGTCCAATTCGAAGCATTTAGGGCTCACCCTGAGCTCCGACGTGTGAAGACTGGCTAGAGTTGCGGTTGAGTTGAAGTCGATGGTAAGTTGCGGCACTCCACATAATAATAAAAGAAAAACAATACACAGTAGGGGTCAGTACCAAAACACGAGTATGAGTAGGTATCACGGCCAAACTCAAAAATAGAAAGCAATATATTTCGAATATACATAAAAATCAACTAATATTCTTAACAGGTGATAGCAAACAAGTATAAAACTCATTTAGAACAAACCAACCACATCCATGAGGACTCAAGCTCCAACCCATACCAAAAAACTCTTTGGGGAAAAAGGTTATAATTTGAGAATATTATCATATTTAAAAGATTCATGATCTTTCTATCGCTGGGTTCGGAAACGTGCACTCCGCTCCTTCATCATTACTATCCTTGGTCGGAAGTGACAACTCCGGATCTCATATTACTATCCGGGTGTTCGTTAACGTGACAATCTATTCCTTCATTAATAACTATCATGGTGTTTGAACGTGACAACCTGAGCCATAATTTATCCTTGGTGCCGAAACGTGACCCCGATCCATATTCATCCTGGCTATCGGAACGTTTGGGACACCCGATCCATATACTATCCTGGTGAGGAAAACGTGACCACGGATCCATTATTCTATCTTGTGTCGAAACCGTGACACCCGATCCTCTATTATACCCTGGTACCGGTACGTGTGGACACGGATCTCTTATCTAATACTTAGTTCATCAAGCCTGGTTTTATACCAATGGCATTCATCATTTATCCAAAGTAAATTAGGATTTAATGATTCAACAACCTCATCATGGTAGGTTTCATTCACAATTATATTATCAAACACATAATTCATTTAAACACACAATTAAGCATATAGAAAGGTTTAACAATACTACCCATACATATCATTCTCTATTAAGAGTTACGTGAAATAGCATATAAACCATAACCTACTCCCACCGAAGATTCGTGATCAAGCACAGACTATTCCTCAAAGTCTGTCTGCGTTCCTCTTCGTTAGTATTTCTCCGCTCGTTTCTCCCTCCCTCTTCTGTTCTTTCTATTTTCTTCTTTCAAACCCTTTTTATTTAACCTAATAATCATATACATTAAGATAAAAAAGATGGTTTAAAAGTAACTCACTTACTTGATTCCCGGTTGTCTCCTCTTAACCCCAAGTAATTTAAAAACTTATTAACATTAAACCACAAACTTTATTAATGTATAAGCAGGAATATGTACCAAAACGCCCCCTTAAAATATTTAACAGGAAATCTAACCCAGTCAAGGGGTCACAGCAGCCCTTTGACGGCCCGCGTGCCCTGCGACGGTCCGTCCTGCTGCTTCATCACAAAGTTCAGAGATTCTAATTAATTAAAGAGTCGTGACGGCCGTAATGCCTGAGGACGGTTTGTCCTGCCAACCCCGTAGTGATGTTCAGAGAGTCGATCTTAGTGCCCAAAATTGCTAAATTCCGAAGTGTTTGAAACGAAACTCCCTCGACGGTCAGTCGTGCCCCATGACGGTCCGTCGTGGGATCCGTCGACTCAACCAGTTTTTCCAGAAAAATAAAATTCTCTGTCAAAACGTCTAAACAGGCTCGTTACAATAGACTACCCAATTTACCCATTGTTCGTCCTCCTCGGAACGATCATAAGAAGAAAAGAAAAGGGCCAAAAAGGGAGTACCTGGGAATCTGTAAAAACGGTGGGGTATCTTTCTTGCCATACAACCTCCTTTTCCCAGTGGACTCTTCAAACTGGTTGATTTTTCCATGAACTTTGATGGGACGACAATCCCTTGATCTTCAACTTGCGAATTTCTCTATCTAGAATGGCAACAGGATCCTCCTCATAAGTCAGATTTTCATCAAGCAGAAAATGACTCCCAACGAAATATGTAGTTTCCATCCCCATGGATCTTTTCAAAAATAGGACACATGAAACCAGGATGAACTCCTGACAGTCATGGGGGCCAGGATTAATTCGTACGCTACCTACCCCACTCGCTTTAATACTTCAAATGGGTCAATAATTTACTCGGGCTTAGCTTACCTTTTTACCAAACCGCATCAAACCCTTCATGGGTGTGAAAACCTTTAGCGAAACCTGTTTCACCCTTCTGAACTCTTTAAGTCCCTAACCTTTCGATAGCATATTCTTTTTCCTATTGCGCCGCTAAAAAAGCCTTTCTTGAATGAACTTAACTTTCTCTAATGATTCCCGTAAAAGATCTGTAAACCAAGGTTAACTTTTTTTTCCCCCCCAAAACGCATCAAACCAACCAATGGGATAACCTACATCTGCTCCCATAACAATCCTTCGAACGGGGCCATATCAATGCTTGAGTGATAGCTATTATTGTCTGAGAACTATGTAAGGGTAAAAAGTTATACAAGACCACCAATTCTATCACACATGCACGAAGCAGATTTCTAACACCTAATTGTTCGCTTCAGACGCCATCGGTTGAGGTGAAATGCAGTACTAAGGTCCAAACCTAGACCTAATTATGCATGCAATGTTCTCCAAACCAAACATAGAAGTAAAACTGCTACTCTATCTGAGATGATGGCAGGGGAACTCCATGCAATCGAACAATGCTGAGATATAAAGTTTGGCTAACTTTCTCTGCGGTGTAATTGTAAGTCCAAATTGACCAGGAAGGAAGGAGCAGATTAGTTAATCGTGTCAACCAAGTACCCAAATGAATCAAACTTGCCCATTGTTTTGGAGACCAACACGAAGTCCATTGCAATTCTCTCCCACCTTTCCATACTCAGGAAGGGGCATTCTCTGAAGGTCCTAAGGCCTCTGGCATGTTCATACTTTATTGCTGACAATTTGGACATTTGGCAAACACAATCAACAATTGTTGCGCTTCATTCTACTACACCAAAAGTGTTGATTTAGGTCACGGGGTACCATCTTGGTTTGCACCAGGTGTATAACATGAATATCCGGAATATGAGCCTCAGTAAGATAGTGTTAATATCAAATCATCGACATGGTGGTACACATAAAACATGTCTCTTAAATTCTCAAAAACACCTTCCTCATCCATTTCGATTCTTTAGCCTCTCCTCACAAAAAACCCCATCCCGAATTCGGTTAGTTTCTCATCATTCAAATTGTTTTCCCTTGATTTGGTGCAAGGAAAAAAGAAGATCTCGCCCCACACTGGCCAACAATCCCCTCTCATTTATTTCTAACTCAAAGTTACAGTTGAGCCAGAGTCTTAACCTCTCTAGCCCAATGGGCGTCTAGTGGTGAGACTTGTAAGTGGGTTAAACTACCCAGCTACCCTGCGTTTCTACTTTAAGGTGGCTTGCCACACATTAGCATTTCTGGGTGGGTGATAACAAGATGGTAAAATCATAATCCTTAAGTCGTTGTCCTATCTCACCTCCTCTGTCTCGAATTCAAATCTTTCTAAGGTAAAAGACATTACTGTAGGATACGATGATCCGTATAGATTTCAGCACTTAACCCCATATAGATAGTGTCTCCAGTGCTTTAATGCAAAAAACGATGCAGCCAATTATTAAATCATGGTTCTGTAGTGACGTTCATTGCCCTTTTAATTCCTCGAAGCACACAGCAATTACATTCTCTCTTGCATTAGCACTGCACCAAACCAGAATAGGATGCATCACAATAAACAAATGAAGTTCTTACCCTATACTGGCAAAGGTAAGGATAGGTTGCAGAGCAGCAAGTTCTTGAGTTTCGTGAAAGCCTTTCATCGCACACTTCGTCCGACCATACACAAATGGAAAATCTGCTTAGTCAAGTTAGTCAACTGGGGAAGCAATAGAAGAAAGAATCCCTTGAAAATCGACGGGAGTACGCTGGAAACCAACACAAGCAGCACCTACTTCTTACACATTAGTAGGTCTTTAACCCAATTCTCACAGTTTAATCTAAAAAGGATTCCACCATCACTCATCTTGGAAACCAGTGCCCAAGAAGGACACTGATCTAGCCCAAAAACTCAACTTGGAGGAATTTAGCATAAAGCCTTTTATCCATTTAAACTTGACCAACACGATTCTACAAATGCTCATCATGTTTCCTTAGTAATCTTGGATTATATAAAGTATATATCAAATAAATACGGATCACAAAGAGATCCAGATATGGCTTAAAAATCTCGTTCATAAGTTCATGATGAAAGCAGCAGGGGCATTCGTAAGCCAAAAAAGACATAACTAAGAACTCATAATGCCCATACCTGGTCCGAAAGACGTCTTTGGGCAAACATCCGTTGCCGTATTTTCAATTGATGAAACCAGATCTAAACAATCAATTTTTTAGAAGGACAAGCACTTGTAAAATGATCAAACAAATCATTCAACTGCGGGGAAGAGGGTACGTGTTCTTAAGAGTCTACTTGTTGAATTGCAGTAGTCTATGCACATCGAAAACTCCCCCATCCTTCTTTCTCACACCATAACACCGGAAGACCCCAAGGGGATTTGGCACTTGCTATAAATTATAACCGTACTTCTTAACGAAGCTCTTGAGTTGGGCCTTAACGCCATTAACTCCGCTGGAGACATTCCTATAAGGAAGGCTGGAAGGGAAAAAAGGGGAGAGTACCCGGCTCCAGATCATGCAAAAGGTCAATATTCTTCTATCTAGTGGCGGCATTACCAGGAAGGGCTGCCAGGGGAAACACGGCCTGAAAACTCAACGGACTACAGGAATTTCCGACTCAATTGAACCGGTACGTGGGTTAGTATCATCGTGGGAGGTGTGCCAAGAAAGCTAAGCACCCCTTTACTAACCATTCTCTTAGCACAACGAAAGGAGATGAGAACGAAATGGGTGGAAGTGTAGTTCACCCTCCCCACTAACATATCTGTCCCAGGCTTGGCCAAAGTTACAGTTTTTTTTGCATTACAATCTAAGATTGCAAAAAATTTGGAGGAAATCAAAGAAATACCTCTGAATACAGTCGAAATCAAACCATTTCTAAAAATAACCAAGTCTACATGAGTGTTGCTCCCCACAAAAGTCACCAGGCAAGACTTATAACCTTTTCAACTATCACAGACTCACCCAGCAGAGTAGATAGAAAACGAATAGGCATGTCAAGCAATTCAACATTGTAAATTAAGACTAGTAGCAAATGAGGAAAGATACATATGAAAAATGTGGAGCAAGGATCAAATAATACAGAAATCCATGCAATCACAAAACCAAAAGATGACGTGTGATAACAAGCATCGATTGTCTCCGCTTCGACCGCCAGGGTTACAAGCGTAAACAGTGGGGCCTATCACGTCTGCCCATTGCCCCTACAATGTGTTGTTTTAGTATCTCCAGTTTGTGCGTCACCAGGCGTTGTGGTGACCACCATTACTCGGCCACACGCCCTCCAGAATGACGACCTTTCCTTGACCACCCTCTACCTTTTTGGACTATTTTGAGGTCTGTAACTCTGTTTTGGGACAACGCCCCTCTTGATGTGCCCAGTCTCCCCACATCATTATAAACACTCTCTGGATTCAAGCATAGGTCTTGTGAGAATGAAGAAGTCTGGGGCTAACCTCCCAAACTCAGGAGAAGTGTGACCGATATGCGTTGGGACCCCAAACTTACAGTCTGTAGTGAAGAAGGAATAGGTCGGGATGGATTAAACTTGAACCCGCCCTCTGGAGTAAGGAACCATTTAAAACTCACATCCCTTACGAAACCTTTTAGATGTCGATGCCATGGTGAAGTCATCTGGCTCCACTCCTCCACCTCTATCACGAAGGCTTTTAACACCGCTTGAAATGGATTTCGCGGAAACCGCTACCTGTGGGATGGAATCCGCAAATCTACACTAAAACCCCTTCAAAAAAAAAGGCGAATCAGCTCTTGTGGACTGAAACAAAGCGGGGTGGCAACCTGGATAGTGCAGGGAAACATAGCCTATATGAAGTCACGACCATTCTTGTCCTTGCTTAAGGCTCAAGAACTCATCTCTCCTCCTATCTCAAGGTCCGGGGGATATATTCTCCATTAAATAAAGTAGACAATGACGCCCCAATTCATAGGTGTGTGCTTCTGTACGGCGTTGGCACTCAAACATTGTGACTCCGCCCACCACATTTGGCATTTCCCTGAAACTGTATTAGGTTACACAACTCAACGCCACATCGTTTCCACTATGCCCATTTTAGTTTTGTAAATCATGACAATCAACCAGAAAATCATAGGGCAACCTCAATTAGCACTCTTGAAGGAACTGGAGGTTTTTATCTCTTTTTCATTCAAGAACTTACTAAAAAGTTCATGATGATCACTTGTCATGAATAGGCACTGTGTTAAAACGAGGGGGGAAACGTGCCTATTTCCAAAATGAGGCATCTATGCGGGGAGCCTCAGCAGCGGCCTGTCATTACTTTCGGAAACCTGAGGTGCTGGTCAGAAAAACACTGGCCTGGAGGGGTATGTCCCTCGATATAAGAGAACCCGCTAAGATAAGCAAGAACTGATTAATCATCTCTAGGGTAGGGATGGGGGTGGTAATTCCTCGTTAGGCAATTATTCACTTTTTCCCTTCCTCACCCTCTATTACTACTCCTCAGTCGTGGGAGGAGTTCACCGCCCTATGTACCAAGATGGGACAGGTCTTGTTCCTCTTCCTCTAGAGGAGTCTCCCACGACCTTTCTTACCATGGCCACATTGCCACTGCTAATTTCGAGCTTACAGCCCTAGCGGTGGCTCGACGCCACCTATCCTTGCCGGTGCTGGTGTTGGCGCAGTCTTTGCTTAGTTCTACCAGTCTGCGAAATAGAGTGAAGAGTGGTCAGATACCCCCAATTTGTATCACCAATTACCAATGGGATCCAAGTAATAGCACGTAAACGAAAAGAAAGGAAAGAAGAATGGAATTTTCCTACAGTATTATAGCCTCTCAAAGAAAAAGTAAAGGGTCCCCCTACCGTTCCTTAAGACTCTTACTCGACATGTTCTGTTGTGATGAGACAACGAACATAAAGCTCTGATACAAAGTTTGTAACGACCCAAAACTTGCGCGAGTGGAAACCCACACTTATCCACACTTGTGAGCGAACCAATCAATCTAAAAACCCCAACAGTTCAACTATAAATAACATAATAGAATGCGGAAGACTTAAAACTCATTGACGAAATCAATTAAATAACTTCTAAAAATTAAATCTTTCTCATCCCCAAAATCTGGAAAGTCATCACCAAAGAAGTATATCATCAATTTACTAATCTAAGAGTATATAGAAGCTAAAATTAAAATAAGTAGTAAAAAGCAGTCCTTGCCGCGAACTCAAGGCATTTCAAGGAACATTGAAGAAGATGATCCAGTCACAATCTAGAAGCATTAGCTCACCTGAGATCCGACGTGATGAAGGGACTGGCTAGAGTTGCGGCTTTGAGTGAATTTGAAGTACGTTGGTATGTTTGACTGCACTCCACAAATTAACAAAAACAACAATTACAAGTAGGGGTCAGTACAAAAACACAGTACTGAGTAGGTATCATCGGCCACTCAAAATAGAAAGAAAGTATATTTTAAGATAAGATCATAAAATCTACTAATATCTTAAATGTGATACAACAAGTATATGTAAAAACTCATTTATACAAAACCAACCACATCATGAGGGATACACGCTCTATCCATACTCGGTTGGGAAAAAAGGTTCATTAATTTGAGATATATCATTTATTTTTTTCCAAGATCATTCTCTTTCTATACTTAGGTGTCGGGAACGTTGACATTTCTGATCCTAATCCATACTATCCTGTTCGGAACGTGACACTTGGAATCCTCATTCATACCTATTTTGGTTTGTCGGAACGTGGACACTCCGCTCCTTATATACTATCCTGAGTGTCGGAATGTGACAACCCGATTCCATATTCTATGCCCTTGTGCGGAAAGTTGACACCCGTTCCATATTCTATCTTGTGTTCGGGAACGTGACACCCAATCCATATACTATCCTGGTGCCAAAAAAGTGATTGACACCAGATCCAGATTCTATCCTGGTAAGAACGTGACACCCGATCCTCTATACTACCCTTGATGCCGCAACGTGACACCCGATCCTAATCTCATGTACTTTAGTTCATCAACCTTTTTTTATAACAAGGCATCTCCTTAACCAAGTTAAGTAGGATTAAGATTTAAACAGCCTCATCATGATAGTTTCATCACAATTTAATATATAACACATAATGCCATACACACATGTAAGCATATAGAAGGGGTTTACAATACTACCCAATAATATCATTCGCTCTTAAGAGTTTACTTATGAAATACATAAAACCATTAACCTACCTCCACCAAGAATTCGTGATCAAGGCAAGATATTCCTCAAAGTATTTTCATTGTCCTTTTTTAGTTCTTCCTTTCTCTTGCTGTTCTCCCTCTCTTCTCTCCGTATCTTTTCTATTTTTTCTTATTCCAAACCCCGTTTCTTTTTACCCTAATAATAATAAAAATTAAGGATAAAAGATGGTAAAAGTAAACCACTATTTATTCCAAGTTGTCTCCTTAACCCCCCAAGTAATGACCAATATTAAACATCCACCACTACATTATAATTATTAGCAGGAATAGTACACAAATGCCCCTTAAATTATTTAACAAGGAAAATCCAACGTTAGGTTCAGGGTCACGCAGCCTGTGACGCCAGCGTGCCTGCGATGATCCGTTGTGCTTCGTCACAAAGTCAAGAGACTCCAACTAATTAAAGAGTCGTGTTGAACGGCCCGTCATGCTGAGTTTGAGTTCACCGGGCCCCGTCCATCAACACCGTCGTGTTTCGGTCGGTGACGTTTAGAGAGTCGATGTCAGTGCCCAAATTTCTAAAATTCTAGTGTTTTGAAAACAAGACTCCCTCGGACGGTCGTCGTCGGCATCATTGACGGTACTGTAGTTCTTGGGGTGATTCCGTCGTTCGAGATCAGACAAGATGTTTTTTACAGAATATGAATAATTCACGCCTCGACTGCTTGATCTAATAATTGGACTTAAAAACAGGTCGTTTTAGAGTTTTTCATTGGTTTTTATTGTAAAAATATTTCAACGACCTTCATTATGCTTTCATTATGATCACTTTGTTAGGCGAATATTGAGAAAAAGTTTGTTAAGGCTTGGATTGAAAGATAAGTGTGGTTGGGTTTTTACACTTTTCATAAATTTTTAGTTTGTTATTGTGAAAAAACAAAAATGGGTTATTTGAGTGGATATGTCCACCTTTGGTGGAGGATTGTTTAGTTAAGGGTATGAATATATATATGTGCACTGTTGATGTATGACCTAAAGTTCAAAGGGGGGGAATGTGAGGTTAAAGTGGACTCGCGGTTG